>CM074437.1:27492391-27624891 GCA_037101425.1 Elopichthys bambusa | reverse complement strand
GAAAATAGCTGTTTTGGCCGAAAAATTTTCTGTAGCTGAAATTTTGGTGCATGCCTACTTCTAAGTGCCTGACGTATCATTTATGCCATTTGGAATGCAGAATATACTCGATACAAGAAACTTGCAATCTTGACAGGTGGCTACTTTCAAATGTGTGTTCTCAGAACAGAGTCCACGGCATGCGGCTGTGTGCAACTGCATATGAGCGGGAAAATGCACTTGCAAGTGTTTGTATGATGCGAAACTAATGTAAACACAATCAGTTATGTCTCAAGGGATTGTAAATGGACACGACAAAACTAACGATGTGTCAGAATAGATCATTAGTGCATTAGTGTGAATGCAGCCTATTAGAGTTGCTGCTTTCAACGATGTCATTAATAATAATCAAATGGCAATAATGCTCAGAAAAAAGAAAAAAAAATCACTGCTTTTGTCTGGAAAACACTTTGGTAACTTCTACCTCTAGAATAAGATTCTGAAAGCACTCTTCAAAACTCTCTTCTGTTTTATAAACTATTTTGTTAATTGGATATGTAAAAAAAAATGGATTAAGTGGATTTTTTTTTTTTAGAACTTTACTGATGGTATAAAATATAGCATGACAGACCATGATAACCCAATCTGTCAAAGTGACAAATAATGATTATTGCCTAACCTTTGAGTGTTTTTATCACAGCGACGTGAATTTTGTCAAGTTTTTAATTATTTTGTTACTTTGAATGGAAGGGAAAGTGTGTGTGCAGAGGTTGCGTTACACATATTCATTATCCAGTTTGACAAGCTGGGGTGTAAATTTTCCATTTTGTTCGTTTTTTTTTTTTTTTTTCTGTCAGTAAATATTCTAAAGTTTCTTAGTTTTATTGTGACATACACATCACACAAGCTTTTGTTGCAAGAGCGCTTTTATTTTTATCAGTCCTAGCATTGTTTCGGGTCCTTGGTTTTGTTTTGGTGTCTCTTTTTGCGGTTTTTTATTGCTAAGTTTGAAAACACAAAAGACCAGAATTCAACTTTATTTGTTTTATCTGTCAAAATGATGGAAAGCACTTTGAATTATGTACCAATGTTCTTAATTCAGTAAAAAATAACTTAATGTAGACTGTGTCTTCACCCTTCTAAAATCCATTCAGTATAAGGCGATAAAGCTTTTGGATGTTTGGGGTGACACACACACGCACAAACACACAAGCAAAAAACTGAAACCTTGGTCTTAGAGGCCCGTGGGCAGTTTTGTTATTGTGACTGCATTAGAATGCTGCAAATAGAACGATGGCCACAAAAAGCGATTCGACTTCATTAACATTCCTCATGGATCACAGTACAGCACACGGCTCTGAATCTACTGAATATCACAACATCCTGCAGAATTTCAGTTCCCATGATGAAGGGTCACGAAACCCTAAAGCATATTTTTTGATATCTTAGCAGATATGTATGTGTTGCACATTATTAAAAACAATATCACACAATCCTTTGCAAGTTAATAATTTTTTTGTGTACAACCCTAGTTCCCTGAATGTGTGTTTATAACTGTTGTCTACGGTCATCGCTTCACTGAAAAGTCCCTTCTAAGACTGAGCATCCAAAAATGTTTGTCCTTGTATCACAGAGAGAACAAGATGGTGCTGAGCTTCTTTATATGTATGACGTTACACACACGTGAAGGGGCGGGACTTAAGCACCATCTGCCAATGAATTGGTGTGATTTTCTGCAGTTGTCTCTCCTGAGTGACTGACATGAAAGGGAATATTTGGATCTGAGCACATTCTTATCTTGAGATATTCGCCTTTACGAATTTCTTGCTGTAATTAGAGACCAATAGCCCGAAAATGTTAAACCAGTAATTGACTTTTTATGATGTGCTTATATGCTTATATGATGTGCTTATATGATGTGTTTATAATAGTTGGTAATATTTTGGATCTTATGATAAAGGAGGCACTTGGAAGTTTGTCTTGCAGTCATTTTTCTGTGGACCGAGATTACAAGAGAAACAATTTGAGCTTGCAAAGTAAAAAATTGGCAAGATGCATTTTGGTCGATTCGATCACAAATGGTCAGCTGATGCTTATCACAGTTTACATCTGGCAGTAAATATTTTACTATTTTATTGAGTTTTTATTGTTGTATTTTTCCCTTTAATTTTAGTTAAAAGTCTAGTAAGTTTGTTGTGTTTATCACTTTTATTATTTTTTTTATTTGTCTATATAGTTTTTATTAATGATTTCATTTAATTTTGGGTTTGTTACTTGAACAAAAGTAAACAATAACGAAAGTTCAGATAAATGAAAATAAGATGTTGCTTAGGCAATTAGCTGAAATAAAATAAGTTTAAATTTGATTAATATAAATATTTATTTACATAAATGAATATAAATGCCATTGAAATAGGGGTGGGCGATATTACCACAGTATTTCACGGTATGAGAAATTTTATTTTACAATAACTATCTCGATATAGCTTATTTTATTTTATTTTTCTTATTAAAAATAAGAACAAAGCAAATTAGGACAAGAAGTAGTTTTTTTTTTTTTTTTTTCAGTTAATGTTTATTTCATTTGAAGTATCATAAATGCCTTAGTTTTAGTTTAACTGTAATAACCCTGGCAGTAACATGTTTCAAATTTGTAGTGAGCGAATTGCAACGGAAGGGTCTCTGATTTTGACTGCATACATCACAAACCAGGCCAGTGTGTTACTGTGTGTTGATAAAATTAAAATGAAAGAAAGAAAATAAGTCTTTTCTCTCTGCTCATGCAAACGGACTCTCTCTTGTTCCCACAGTTCCAACTGTCTCTGATGTCACGTCAACGCTGCAGCCTGGAAGATCTACACCTGTCATGATCACCACTACCACCATTGCCCACAGACCTGCGGCACACATGACCGTCACTCCCAACCCTGTAGCAGTGGAGCACCCGGATCCGCCGGCGGACCCCACCGGCGTCAGCCTTCCGCCCTCCAGCAAGCGCTTCTGTGACCGTACAGAGAGAAGAGGAATATCCTGGCCACAAGCACACAGAGGAGTGACGGTGGAACGTCCTTGTCCTAAAGGAACTCGAGGTATGTCTGCCGTGGAAACAGGCATTTGAATTATTTTTACAATTAGCGTCAGGCATCTTGTTGTCAATAGTGTAGAAGTCAACACCTTTGTCCACTTGTGCTGGAATCAGACGTGCCGTTTCTTATTTGAATAGTATCCAAGTCATGATGTCAACATTATTGGCAAGATTTGCATTCCATAACGGAGTTAACAAGTAAATGTTGTACAATGCTGTTTGTAATAGAAACTGTTTAATAGAACTATTTTATACAAATTCCAGCAGATATAGTCCTAACATTTTAAAATGTTTTAATCTTGGAATTAATAATTTTTTTCATGTGATACTGTTAGACTATTTGACCAGGGGTAAAAACTGCAGTTATTAGATATAAATTCATAATTATTAAAGACAGTCAATATAAGGATGACACTTAATCCGTTCTTTTAAGGATATCAAATAGGACAATGAACAACAAGATCTGGTTTAAAACTTTTCTATTCAAGCTCAGTTCAGATCTTGATATCACATCTCCGTTCAGTACATAATATATATATGTATCTCGTTCTCGGGAACTCAATCTCATGTCTCGTCTCGTGAACTACCTGTCTCGTCACACCCCTAACAAGCAATATTAAAATTTAAATAACAGACATTAATTTGCTTACCATGTCACTCGTTGAACTGCTGGGCCCAGAAAAATAATTCAAAACATCAAACAATATTCTGCTTGCAGCAGTAAAAAAAACACAATATTTACATCTCAATAAATCTGCAACTCGAGTGACAAAATAAGTAAATAAAAAGTCCCTGCACCAAAATCCTCCTCAAACAAACACTACATATAATGCATTGAATTAACTATTAAACCCCAAGATTACCTCACTCTACCGAATTGGAAAAAGTTCCCTCACAATACGCTCCATATACACATGAACAGCTCTCTCAAACACAACTTTCTGATGCTTTACGAAATTCATGTTCCTTGAAATAAGAATTGCAAGCATCAAAAGTACAGCTTTAAAACCCAGCTTTAAATGTAGCATTTTCAGTGCCGAGCGAGACTGCAACAACCTTCCAACAGCACTCTCAACAAGTGTCTTTAAGAGAGAGAGAGAGCAACAAACACAATCACACTTCCTTGAAGGGGGGGGTATCACACACAGTTTCAATCTCATGTTAATCTTGAGTACCTATAGAATAGTATAGCATCCTTCATATCGCCGAAAAGTCTTTAGTTTTATCATATTTATAAAAGATAGATACGCTCTACAGAGTCTTTCCGAAAACAGCAGAGTGCAGCAGCGTGTCTTGTGAGCGGAGCTAAAGAGTGATGAGCATGCGCAGCTTTTACGTAGCGATCGTCTGCAAGCTATCAATGGACAGCTAAACAAATGTATTTAAACACACAATACACCATCGCATTATCCCTCAACACTATATTCATTATAGTGATTCAAAATAACTTTTGAATCACTATAATGAATATAGTGTATAGTGAATGATGAATAATGAATTTATGAATTCACTACGTTCGTGTTGTTTACATTATATGCACTTAGGCACCTATTGCTAACAAAACAGACATTTGAAGCAGTTTTACTCACCACCTGCGGTTCCGACTCATGACCGGAATCACTATCGCTGTGACCGCTCCATCTTTCAGTTTCAAACAATCTGTAAATCCAGCGTAGAACTGGGCCTTGTTTATGAAACCATAAGCGCCGATCCTGAGGGCTCAAGCAGCCACGGAAAAACACGAGATTCATTTTAACCAATAAAAAAGTGATTGCAACTATCAGTTTGCAACTATCGTGAGTGTATCAATGTAATGCATGAGCACAAATGTAAACTGGGTTCATGGGAAGCAAGGTTATCTTTACCTCATAACCAAAAGCATGTTTCTTTGGTGACATTGTTGAGTTCGTGGTCTAAAAACAAAGTGACAAATCTTTCTCGAGCAAGTCCTGTGCAGGGCTGACGATGACTTCCGTAAACCCAAACGAAGCACGTTGATGGGCGTGCTCTTGCTCTCTCGCTCTGATCGACACTCCTCTTCCAGGAGGAGTGCCCGTACAAGGAACTCCGACCTTTCTGATGTCACACAGGCACATACTTGAAAAAAAGATCCCGAAATTTAAGAGGATTTGGAAGAGTATTTTTGGCACAGAAATACTCTATCATACGTCCAACTCGTGTTTTGAAACTTTGGCCATGTTTAGAATGAGAATCCAACTCTTTAACAGTGTAAGTAAGTCAGAATGCATGAAATAGCATTATACACCCCTTTAACTTCAACAGTGCCCACCTGGATTGGCAACTGTCACAAAGATGGAGACCTTCAAACTAGTGCTTACCTTAAAATCAGTGTTGAACAGATTTGCCCTTTATGTGGTTCACCAGGAATCGCGTTGTTCCTCTGCACGACTGTCGACGGCATCTGGAGTCCGAAAGGTCCTGATCTCAGCAACTGTACTTCGCACTGGGTGACCCAGGTGGCACAGAAGGTGAGTCTAAAATAACTGACTCAAACTTATTTGTATACCGCTTTTTACATCACATTATTTCAAAGAAGCTTTACAGAAAATAATTTTTTTTCCTCATTAATGTACACACAGCACCCCATATTGACAGAAAAACACAGAATTGTTGACATTTTTGCAGATTTATTAAAAAAGACAAACTGAAATATCACATGGTCCTAAGTATTCAGACCCTTTGCTCAGTATTTAGTAGAAGCACCCTTTTGATCCAATACAGCCATGAGTCTTTTTGGGAAAGATGCAACAAGTTTTTCACACCTAGATTTGGGGATCCTCTGCCATTCCTCCTTGCAGATCCTCTCCAGTTCTGTCAGGTTGGATGGTAAACGTTGGTGGACAGCCATTTTTAGGTTTCTCCAGAGATGCTCAATTGGGTTTAAGTCAGGGCTCTGGCTGGGCCATTCAAGAACAGTCACGGAGTTGTTGTGAAGCCACTCCTTCGTTATTTTAGCTGTGTGCTTAGGGTCATTGTCTTGTTGGAAGGTAAACCTTCGGCCCAGTCTGAGGTCCTGAGCACTCTGGAGAAGGTTTTCGTCCAGGATATCCCTGTACTTGGCCGCATTCATCTTTCCCTCAATTGCAACCAGTTGTCCTGTCCCTGCAGCTGAAAAACACCCCCACAGCATGATGCTGCCACCACCATGCTTCACTGTTGGGACTGTATTGGACAGGTGATGAGCAGTGCCTGGTTTTCTCCACACATACCGCTTAGAATTAAGGCCAAAAAGTTCTATTTGGTCTCATCAGACCAGATAATCTTATTTCTCACCATCTTGGAGTCCTTCAGGTGTTTTTTAGCAAACTCCATGCAGGCTTTCATGTCTTGCACTGAGGAGAGGCTTCCGTCGGGCCACTCTGCCATAAAGCCCCGACTGGTGGAGGGCTGCAGTGATGGTTGACTTTCTACAACTTTCTCCCATCTCCCGGACGGCCAGCTCTAGGAAGGGTTCTGGTCGTCCCAAACGTCTTCCATTTAAGGATTATGGAGGCCACTGTGCTCTTAGGAACCTTAAGTGCAGCAGAAATGTTTTTGTAACCTTGGCCAGATCTGTGCCTTGCCACAGTTCTGTCTCTGAGCTCTTCAGGCAGTTCCTTTGACCTCATGATTCTCATTTGCTCTGACATGCACTGTGAGCTGTAAGGTCTTATATAGACAGGTGTGTGGCTTTCCTAATCAAGTCCAATCAGTATAATCAAACACAGCTGGACTCAAATGAAGGTATAGAACCATCACAAGGATGATCAGAAGAAATGGACAGCACCGGAGTTAAATATAGGAGTGTCACAGCAAAGGGTCTGAATACTTAGGACCATGTGATATTTCAGTTTTTCTTTTTTAATAAATCTGCAAAAATGTCAACAATTCTGTGTTTTTTCTGTCAATATGGGGTGCTGTGTATTTAATGATTAATTAATTATTATTTAATTAATGAGGGAAAAAAATGAACTTAAATGATTTTAGCAAATGGCTGCAATATAACAAAGAGTGAAAAATTTAAGGGGGTCTGAATACTTTTCGTACCCACTGTATATATAAAATATGCTTGAGTGTACAGTATATACACGGCTAAAGTAGGATGTACTATATATCCATCTTTTAATATACTGCTAGTATGATGTTATGCAGTTTAATGATAGCAAAATAGACAAATGTAATATTTCTAAAATCAAATACATACTTTTTTCATATAGTATTTCCTCAAATTTACAAAAGCATGAATTGTTTATTATCCATCGACAAGGCTGTCAGAGGTGAACTAACACTTTTTTTCGGGCAAACATCAGGTTAATATAACCAATTGTACATTGAAATGTTTGTAGTGAGGATCAGGTGTTCTACAGCAGTACAATACAGGAAAAATGTCAGTGGATAGAGGGGAAGATAAGATAAATTTACAAAATATATGTTATGGGTAAATGCCATTAGCACGCCCAAGTATTCACTGAGCTGATATACCAGAAAATTAGTATTAGGACTGGGTTGAAAATAATGATTTCTCAATGTTAATTAGGCAGTTTGACCAAAAATCTCTATCACCGTTTTTTTTTTTTTAAGATTCTGGCGGTTTCACAGTATGTTTTTTTGCACTGGACCTTTATTTTGGCATATTTTACTGTCAGGAATACAGGGAATATATTATATAAACATTGTAAGGACAATTAAATCAGTTCATGAAGCTAACAATTTAGTTTAAAATGTAATCAAATAATTTAATTATTTAATTAAATTAATAATATTAATAAGTAGGCTACATTTTTACTGTGCAAATTCTGTCATTTCAATAAAGACCTTTGAGTTTGTGTTTTATTAAATGGTGTTTATTATTATTTATCTCTATTAATTAAAGTATACTCGATTGTACAATAGTATATTTCTGTTATTTCAAGTTATACCGAACTTTTATTTTGACAGGGTCGTGAAGACCTTTGACTTTCTGTGTGTTATGACAAATGTTGATAGTTGAAAGTGACTCTAAGAGCAGGTCTGCAGAATAAGTTAATGTATAGTGAGTGAGACAGTAGACACTGAAATAATCACGAGCATCACTAGTCCGTATCGATAACTTTTGATTTATTCATCCAAAAATTGCCAAATTCTGTGATTTATATATTGTAAGTTCCATTTGTGACTGGATTCTGTGATTTCATCCGTGTTTTCTGCATTGCGGAAATCTTATGGCTCTACATGGTATTTGCAGTATTAAAGAGAGATGGTTTTGTGAGTTATTTATTGTTGTGTTATAAAGTTGTTTCCATAAGAAGGGTATGCAGTTAATAGAAGTCCGCTTTCTATACACTCTACATAGCGTTTCATGGCCATTGAATAGAGACAGCAGCTGTTTTAGCTACTCACCAGTATGGCAGTTTTTGAAAAATACATATCGGTTTCGAAATTGAAACCGGTATACCATATGAACTGGTATACCGCCCAGCACTAATTTTCATTTTCATTTTGATGAACCGATATTGATTCCTAAATGTTTTGGATGTTTTTAGTCTGTGCTGTTTACCTCATAACCAAAAGCATGTTTCTTTGGTGACATTGTTGAGTTCGTGGTCTAAAAACAAAGTGACAAATCTTTCTCGAGCAAGTCCTGTGCAGGGCTGACGATGACTTCCGTAAACCCAAACGATGTGGGAACATCTAAAATCTAACATATTAATGCACTGACTGACAGGGTTAACCTGTACAGTTTACAGCTTTAGGTCAAAAAGATTTTTTCCTTGAGAAAATTGATGTACTATACCTGATATACAGTATATCTAAATGAATCAATATTGAATTGCAAGCTTGTGAATCAAAATAGTCAAATCATGAAATTTGTGCCAATGCCTAGCCCTAATTATTAGTATGATAACTGTCCAGTCAATTACATGGCTTTTTAACTCAATCGTTTTCTTCTGAACTTCTTACAACTCCAGATCCGCAGTGGTGAAAATGCTGCAAGTCTGGCCAATGAGTTGGCGCGTCACACTCAGGGTCCTGTGTTCGCCGGGGACATTAGCTCATCTGTTCGGCTCATGGAGCAGCTTGTGGATATACTGGACGCACAACTGCAAGAGCTTAAACATGACGATAAAGATACGGCGGGACGTAGCTTCAACAAGGTACAGTACACTCCATGTCTGGCAAGAGCATTATTTTGATTTTGCTCTTTTTTTTTTTTTTTTTTTTTTTTTTTTTTTTTTTTTTTAGGGGTCACATGATTGAAGCTTGGTTTGATAAAGTTTGAATTAGTCCTAAAAACCTCAACAGTTCTAGTTTGACAGTCTCTGTGGGAGATGTTTTTAACATGACAAATTCAGTTGCCAGGAAAAGTAATGAGTGAGTTGATGAGTGAGGGGATGCCAGTCCTTATTGTTAGCTGAAGTGACATTTCTCATTTCGAGTCAAGCTTTTATGGCATTACAACCATGGCTTATATTGCCACGGAAATTCCCAAGGCTGATTTATCCATCATTGCACCTAGTCAACACTCTCAAGAAGTTCCTTCTCTGTCATGAGGCTTGTCCCACACAGACAATTTTTTGACACAAAAATTTGTTTACGATTGACATCCATCCATCCATCTCTCCATCCAGAAAACAGAGCTCTATATAGATTTATAGAGTATAAATATAGAATATAGATTTTCAGAGACTCTGAAACCTTCATCTCAGTATGAATATAAATAAACAAACATAATATTGTCTGCAGAATTTGCCAAGATCACATTATCTGAACTGTATTTTATCCACATTCATTGAATAGCTCTCTCCTTGTATGTCATGTAATTTGATACTTAAAGGTGCTGTTTGTAAATTTTTTTGACTGTACTAAAGCATAAAAATACCATATGTTTGCAGAGTTTTTGGAAACATGCTCGTGCAAACGAAGTTCAAATACTTATTTCTCTGAAAAACAATGCTACAGCTAGTTATTCTACTTTGAAATGTGCATTCCGTGTCGAAGTGTCTGTTTTTGTTTTGGTTTGTGTGATTCTCGCACACTGCGAATTTACCCAATAGTATTTCGAACACAGCGTATTGCAGCCATTGAAGCCAGCAAACAAACTGGGTCTGAGATTGCGGATTCTACCTGACCTAAACAGCCTCACTGTCCATCTAAAAATCTTGATGACGTGGATACTTTGGTTGATCAACTTAGTGTAAGGCTTGTCACCTTACATTGTCAGTTGCGCTCGTTCTTGTTGCGTGTCCTCAATCTGGCAACCAGCGTAAGCGTGGGAGGGAGCAGAAGAAACAACCCTCTCCGATATTTTGAATTTGGACTGCAATACCCATTTCAACTGCTAGCTGTCAATATTACATACTGAACCTTTAATTGAAGTGACATATGAAAGATCAGACTCTGAGCAAAACATTTTTCCCCTTGGGTTCTCACATGTGGAAATGTTTGGCAGCAGAGAGAAACAGAGGTGACTGTTAATTCAGCATCATTGCATCATCCAGGCCTGCAAAAACATCTTGGCCCAAGATTGCCACAAAAACATAAACAAAAAAGAAACACTACAACCACCACCAAAAAAAAAAAAAAACATAGTTCAAATTTGTATATATACTGTACACATTATATTCACTTCAGACTTCAGATGCAAAAGCCGCTAAAAAGCCATCAAAAATTGGAGAATGATATTGAGCGAATGCCCCCTGCACATAGTTATGCGTTCATCAAATACTTTTTTTCAGCCCATACAGAAATACCGGTTCGTTGGCAGAAACCGCTAAACGCCACTTCCTTTTGTCAGCAAAAGCCTCTAAGTCCACAGAAGAATCCAATCGGAATCATATGATTTTTAAAATGAATGACGTCGTGCGTATGAGTCGTCTTTCAATTGCCGAGCTGCAAGTTTTTATCCATCGTTACTGTGGCAATGACAGGATTTCACAAGTAGCAAGTACACACAACAGACGTTTTCATATGTCTTGTTGTCCAAAGAGGTGGAATCAGAGGTTTTTGCAAAAAAAAGTAGACATGGACTACTTTGTTTGCAAAAGACAGTCAAGTTTGTTAAAGGGGACCTATTATGCCCTTTTTCACAAGATGTAATATAAGTCTCTGGTGTCCCCAGAATGTGTCTGTGAAGTTTCAGCTAAAAAATATCCCACAGATCATTTATTATAGCTTGTCAAAATTGCCCCTATTTGGGTGTGTCCCTTTAAATGCAAATGAGCTGCTGCTCCCTGCCCGCTTTCCAAAAGAAGGTGGAGCTTTAACAGCTTGCGCTTCGGTTGCTCAATAACAAAGCTGGAGAATCTCACGCAGCCAAAATGACGATTGTCAGTAACAGTGTTCAGCCTTACATTGTTCAAACCGGAGTCAGACACTGATGGAGAGACTCGGGAAGAAGTTACAACTTTTAGAATGTAACTGGACGTTTCTAAATGGTTAGTAGATACATTTATGTAGTTGCTGTGGAGTTGATTCAACTCATCGACTAGCATGTGCCGTCATGTTAATCTTTTGTGAAAAACCCGTATGGACGCCCACTATACATAGCTTACCTGTTTGCCAAACAGAGTCATACACACCAGGCTAATGTTTATGATTGCTATCAAATGCTGTGAATGGTCTAATATTTTTTCCAAAATATCACTTGGACAGAAATGCTTCTTTTTTAGCAATCGAGCTTGCCAGGGTCAACTTGCAGGCCATCCAAGCTAACGAGGCTCTAAATAGTATTTTGTGATCGTCTGTGCAGCATACGACAGAGCAGTTAGTATGCTTTGCTCGAGTATGCTTTTGTCGTGGTTTTAGAACTGGTACAAAAATGACGCCGCTGTGGGTGGAAACATGCAGATTAAGGGACGTTAATATTATAATAAGATCCCCTTCCTATGTCACAAGGGTAGCGAAATATGACAAAGTTACTGGGTTGTCCTTTTTAATGTTTTCTGGGTTGATAGATGCACTGGGGACCTATCACTTAAACAAGTCAGATTTTCATGATAATGTCCCCTTTTAAATACCAATGAATTGACTAAAGTGACATTTTTGAAAATAAGGCATTTCAATAACTGACTAATAACACTTTCATTGCCATTAAAGTGAAATTACAGAACCTAAACATAGGAGCCTGATAAAAACTGCTTATTTAAAAGAAAACATTTCAGACAGACTTAAAGGTTTTTGCATGAACTCTTGTATGAACATACATATATATACATACATACATACATACACACACACACACACACACACACGCAGATATAGATATCTATATATATATAAAATTAATCTTTTTTTTTTTTCTGTCATCCTTTGGCTAGCATTACATTATATGATCACACTATTAATTCAAGTGCTATTAAACCATTTCAGTGTGATAATATGCAATAAAAGAATTCAAATCTGTACTGGTGCACTGTCTGTGAAGCGGCTCTCTGTGAACAAACACCCGAAATGCTTGGGAATGTGCATGTAAATATGCTTCATATTTTTAAATGGAAAAACAGTGGTCTTCATCTAAGAAAAAAATAAATAAAAATCACTGGAACCAAGCTCATAGTTGAAGCAGCACCCATACATGAAATGGCTGGCTCTTATTTGTTCTGTTTCTCTTTCTCTTTCCCTCTCTCTTTCTCTCTCTCTCTTTGTGTTGTTCCTAATCTCCTGTCTTTGTGTTTGGGGAAAAAAGCGTCAAAAAAGAGAGAGGACTTGCAGGGCCTATACAAAGGTATATACGGACACACTCCCAGTATTCCTTTCACCTGCTCTGCTGCATGCAGCTTGTTTGTCTGTGTGTCTGGCTGGAAATCCATGTGTCTGTTGTCCTGCTGGCCCGTGTGAGTCTGTCTGATTACGTGCAGCTCTCTTTTAAGGCAGTCTTGTCTTTCTGTTCTGTTTTGTTGCTTTCCCTTCCTCCTCCTCACCGCTTTTCTTCCTTAACTTCACACTCTGTGATTTCTGTTCATACCTGAATGATTGGATTTCTTGCTGGTTTATACTCTTGTTCTTTGCCTGAGTAATTGACATCCCACAGTCATAATCGCTCTGGTCTGTCAGCTGATAGTGTGATCAAAGTGCAAATGTGGCCACTTCCTCACCTGCACCTGAGTGCTTCACACTGCCGTTTCTTCCCTCTGCATTTCTTTTTTGTCTTTTATGCATATCTCTCCTGTAGTTTTGTCATCCAGAATTGCTTGTTTCAGTCAGTTATTCAAAACTGCACTGTAAAAGAATAATGGCATATCACACACAATACACAACACAATAATTTTTTTTCCCTTTCCTGTGTTGATCTATTTCCTTTTGAAACAAGCTTGGACTGGGACATATTGGAATAAGAAAACAAACAATAGGCTTTAGTTTATCACATCCATTGACTGATTTGAGTTGGTAGTCGGTCGAGTCAGTTCACAGAATTGAACTGAATCAAATACTTAAAGAGCTGATGCAAACATCCACATTGATATCTTGTGTTTTCTTAAAGGGCAACTATTTTTATGTCTCAGGTGTCCCCAGAAATTGTCTGTAAAGTTTCAGCTTAAAATAGCTCACAGATCATTTATAAATGATTTATAAATGACCTCTCCACGATCACAGTTTCTGCCTCAATCGGATTCTCTGCCAAATACTAACAAGACATCTGCTTGGTTTTGATTATCATCTATATCACGATCACTCTCACAGATAACATTCTTTCATCATTAATTAAAGTTTATTATTTCTACAAGTTTTAAAGCTACATCAGTTTAAACTTCAAATGGATCGTTTTCTGAGCGCACAACAACAAAACATTTCAATTACTTACCAGACATTGTTGTCGCTACAGCTGCTCAAACTCGGAGAAAATGGCGGACAGTGTACAACTCACTGAGGGTGGAAACTATGGTAATGCAGGACTGTCAGTCAACGGCCGTGGGTGGGGAATCAAAATGGCTTGACTAATTGTGACTGCTTTGGTTTAATGGGGATTAAAAAAAAAAAAAAAAAAGAGGAGTGGCTGGATTTTTAATCATTGTAGGGTGGTTGTGTTCACACACTGCCAACTCAAATTTATATCCAAACACCATGTAAAAATGGATTTTGTATAATAGGTGCCCTTTAACTGATGTTTTCTCACTACTGTCATTGTAGTTGCTTATTTTGCTATTGAGAGGAAATCACAGAGCACATATTAACATTCATCTAAACACCGCTCTCAGCAGCGTAAGTAGCATCAGGATGTTTGCAGTATAATGGAACAGTATACCACTGCTCACGTATTTCAAATTTCTCTAAGCGGAGAACAAAGAAGAACTTTGCTGTGAGTATATCAGGACCTTTACGGTGTTCTACTCCACTCTTGATTGTCTTGTAAAAACACCCAGCTGGGTTTTTTGTGTCATTGATCTGTGAATGCAGATTTACTTTACACTGAGATACAATCACAATACGTCTTCGTATACCTCTTTACCAGGACACACAGATCAGATAACATTCTGATCACAAACGCTTTTACACTTGTCTTTTCAATGTGTATGTGGACAACATCCGGATACTTGTCGCATGTTAATGCCAAGTTTACACAAGCCCAATGATTGAAAATCCTTCACAAACTTAACTGCAGAGTTACTTCTCGCTGTTATTTTTGTCTGTCTTTTGGTAATGCCGGATGTCGCCATAATTGGTAGCAGCGCATATGGCTATATGCCTTCTGCAGTGCGTCAAAAATAATAAATGTTACAGCCCACAAGGCCACTCACACTTCAGACAGCCCACACAGTACTCCATCAATTGCTGTACATAATAACTTGCCAACCAGCAAGAAGAGGTCTGTGAATACTACTTGTGGCTTAGCAGATGCTTTTGACTTACTGTAGACTAATTGCAGGGGAAGTCTCGCTGGAGTGATCATGGGTTTAGTGTCCTACAATTATTTCATGTCATTCAACGAGACTGTGGTAATGAGATCCTCTCACAATCTCAACAGGTAACCCCGTCTGGGACGGGCTTTTGCAAGTCCTTTAGAAGTTCAGAGTGACGTTAAAGGTGAAGTATGTAGTTCTGTGACACTAGTGGCACCAAGTGGAATTACAAAAATAAAACATATTTTGCAAAAGCTCCTTTCTTGCGTTGCACCTCCCCCAACTCAAACATCACATACAGCTCTTGTGGGTGCTTGTAAAGGCATGTCTCAACAGGTAAAAGTAGGCTACTTTCAAGAACAGGCATAACATTTTAGGAATACTTTTAGCTGTGTAGCTACATGTCATGAGTATGCAGCTGATTAGACTAACACTGTCTAAAGCGAACACAAGAAAGGCTGAGGAAACATTATGTACAGATACATTTGTTTTTCTGGGGTGCGTTTCCCGAAAGCATCGTTAACCAACTATGGTGGTAAGTCCCACTGAACTCTATTGGTAACAACAGAACTTGCGACCATAATTCGCTTTGGGAAACGCACCCCCGAACGGGTGCGTGATGCTGTATATAGTATTGAAGTGTCCATTGTAGTGCATAGCATCGCATTGCCCTGTTCCTTTTGACGTGTTCATGACCTATTTAAACTTTGAAGATCTAAATGCAGCAGCTTGCACTTCTGTAACCAAAGCTGTATGTCTTTTCCCATGTAACGTGTTAGTCATGGTGACAGTGACTAAACACCCTCTGGCTCTGCCTGCTACTGTAGCCACGCCTCCAAACTCACACTATTGGTTGAGCAGACGTACTAAACCCAAAAATGGCATACTAATAGTAGTCAATGAACAATAAACTGGGTTAATAATGTATTTTAACATAAAATATCTTACATACATACACCTTTAAAATTGTAATAAAATTGTTAAATGATCAATTGTTTACACTTTCAATTTATATTTTGTAGATTATATTATACTAATTTACTTTTAGCAACATAACATTTTCAAAATGTATTTTGAAACTTTAATTTTAATTTTATTTTTAAAAAAAAATCTTAAACATACATTTAGAATATTTCCTTGCAAATCGAAGTGAATAAAAGCTTAAGTGGAGAAATGGACAGAATGATTCCTAAAAACTACAGAGCTTTGATCATAAAACTTAGCATTAAATGTCATCTTACTAAGACACTTTATTGGCAGATACAGAGTAACGACTGATATTTTATAATTTTATGTAAGTATCTGCTATAATGTTAGAAAGATCTCACTGATTTACATTACAAGCGTCAGAATTTCAACTTCATTTTTGTAATGTACTGTAAAGATTCGTCCGGTGACGTACTGTAGGACTGCGCATGACTTTCCAGTTCCCAGTGATTTCGTCATCCACATATAAGCTTAATAAAGGCTGAACCTTGTTGTCGGTCCATCGGTCGTAATTTTTAAACTCCATTGTTGATTCGAATAGCAAACAACTCAATTACACGCACAGCAACAGACTTTTATAAAATGTGGTTGAAATAAAATTCTGCATGGAGTCAACCAATTAGCATGTTCAGTGCCCAAGTCCCACCCCCGAAAGTTTCTGAACTTTGAAAAACTATTACTTAGCAAACAGACACTTTCTGAGGGGGACATTTTTACCTGGAACTTCATTTAGACCCTGGTCCTTGCGGTTGAAACACACCGAGGACCACCCCAGAGCCCCTAGTTCCTGGGGAAAGTTCCTGTGGTGGAAACGCGGCTTAAGTAGCAGCTGGGTACTTCTAATCAAATGCCATTAATTAATTGATCATCAGCAAGTATTTAGTATTTCATACTATTGAGTTTGTCACACATGGCTTCTTTATTTTGTCTTTATTTTTGTTAAATAAATAATGACAACGATGAAATGTCATGTTTTTTTGTTCATCTGAGGTTGTATTTACCTACATTTAAGACCTGCTAACAGCCAGATGATTTTTTTTTTATTATATCCTGATACATAAAACCAAACATTCAAAGAGGGTGTACTGTCTTTTCCACATGACTGTATCATACTAAATGGAGCATAAAAGTCTGATGTTTCAAATATGATACATAACACAAAACATCATTTCTCTGACTATTATTTCATGTGTTAGAGTTTACAGGGTTAAAATCCTCCTTTAAACCCAGAAGAACTGCAGTGTTAGTTGCCTCGGGATTCTTTAATTGAATTGCATACTAATGATTTTGCTTGGATGCAAATGAGAACATCATCCCATTTTCTGGAGTCTTTCCTATAATCTGCAAGCCACTTCCAGTCTGATCATGTTTTTCTTTACAGAAAGATTTTTGTGACAGCATTGCAGTTAGATCCTGTTACAGATAGGAAGAAATGCATTATTGATCCCCATCAGGGAATTTAATATCACAATCAAGCAGATCGTGTAGCAGTGGGTTGTTGCTGGGAGCAGAAGGGCTCCAGTTTGTGTGGGATACCCAACTGGACCCTTATGAACAGTATGGATGCAGAGAAAAAAGAGACCATGCAGAAACTGTTTGGTAATTACAAATAATAGGTAATGGAATTGGATAAGAATGTTTTTTAGAACCTCAAAATGTGTTTACAGTCCCAGTGATCTCTAATGAAAGGTGGCATGAACACACAACACCTTAAATGTTGAGCCAGGAAGTCAAGCGGCATATTTTTGCACAAATTACACTACTTGTACAGTTTTTAGAAAGTGTTTCGTTTCCCATTATAGTTGTTGTTGCATGTCACAAGTCTCATTTGCTTCTGCTATCACCAGCATATTCCATGTGCTGGATCCTTTTTTTTTTTCCCAGGGAAAGTGTTGGAAAAATATCAACTGCCTGTCATTTTCCCTTGTTTCCATGGTTACAGGCTGTTGTGGACACGGTCGATAACCTCCTGAGACCAGAAGCCCTTAAATCCTGGGAGGACATGAATTCCACAGAGCAAACGCATGCCGCTACTATGTTACTAGATACCCTGGAGGAAGGAGCCTTTGTCCTTGCAGACAACCTGATAGAGCCCGCTGTCGTCAGAGTGCCTGCCGAGAACATCAGTAAGTCATTTCATCTGAGCCGGCATCTTTTGATTATAACTGATGAAGTTTCGATTTGAGCCACCTGTCACAACTGCCGCTTAATGACTAATGGAGTCTTCCATGAATAACGGCTAATTATGAAAACCAAAGCAGAAGGAAATAGAATTGACAAGAATGCTTGGAAGAGGTAGTAAGGTCAGTTCACACTACTCCAACCAGTGCCAAAAAACTCCAAACTCCAAATGCCATTATGCTCATATAAGAGAACACAGCATCATACTGAAGACAGTCTGAAGTTTAAAGAGGATTTATTAGAGGACTTTTTCTTTTTTTTTAAAACATATTCTCTATATAAGTGGGTATGGTTTCTGAACTCCCTGAAACGCCACCATTGTAGTCTTGAGTTTTCTTCTGGGAGCGAATACATCACAATATTCCTCATTTAAATAATTCCTGCCCAAGACATGTGAAAAATAAAGGGGTGGGGCCTGGTTGAGTTAGTTAGTAGTGTGTTGAAACTCACTGTTACGGTCAGAGGCGGGACATTTCCCAAACACGCTCAAAGCGGGTGACCAGTCACAACTAGTCAAGCTGACCAATCTGAGCACATTGTGCTTGAGGGGCTTCATAGAGACAGGAACTAAACAGTGTTACTGACAGACTGAGAAGAGAGAAGCTGCAGCAATGTCAAATATATATATATCATTATTTTTTATTTTTTATTTTTTTTTTTTTTTACATTAAAGCATGAAAACCTGTTCTAGTAGAGCCCAAAAACAGAATCAACTGAAAAAAGGGCATAATAGATCTAAGTACTGTCAGTGTTTGGATGTAGAGATCAGTCTTGCATTGCAATCTTTCTTTTCTTTCAAATTCTTATTTTATGAAACTTTGAACCTTTTGTGGTATAAATGCTTTGCCAGTCCAGTTGAGTTTAGCTGTTTGTCTATCACTTTAAATTATGAAGCTCTCTACAAAGGCTTTCAAATGAAAATTTGTATTTTGAACATTCAACAAATTTAAGATTTAAGTGCACATTCAAATACAAAAGTTGGCATATAGCATGCAGTTGTTAGCACTGAAGAGAAATTTAGAAAAAAATATTTTTATAGTTTCAAATCATCCACTCAGTTTCAGGGATCGGCCCACTGTGTAGGGTTTCTTCAGGTCATGCTCACGACCCCTGTTCACTGCCATTATAAAGCTCGGATGTGTCAGGATATTTATTAATATTTCTCCGATTGTGTTCATCAGAAAGAATAAAGTGACACTAAAGACTGGAGTAATGGCTGGTGAAAAATCAGCTTTGATCACAGGAATAAATTACATTTTACAGTATAGTCACAAAGAAAAGTGTCATTTTTAAATTTCAATAATATTTCACAATATTGCTGTTTTTGCTGCATTTTGGATCAAATAAATGCAGTCTTGGTGAGCTTCTTTCAACAAAATATTACTGACCTCAAACCTTTGAATGGTACTGCACATTAATATATAAAATGTTTGAATATTTGGTTTAATATTTATATATTTCTTGTCAACTTAAATGTTATTTTCATCAACTGAAAAAGTGAAAATGAATATGTTGAAATATTGACCCAACTAAAAAGAGATTTTCATCAAAAGTCAATCTAGGACTGAAACAACTTTAACAAATTAAAACAACAAATTAAGTGGAGCTGGGAGTGAGGTTAGGTTTAATTTTTTTTTATTTCATAATTGTTTGCACTTTAAAATAAATGCATTTTTTCCCCTTTGCAATAAATAATATATTCTAACATGGCGCGTTTAGGGTTGTATTTGATATTGCACTCTTGTGGACTGTTGTTTTTAAAAAAAATATGGTGTTCACTGGTCTTTTTCTATAACTGAAATAATGCCTTTGGAGCTTTTGAAATATTTATTGAAAAAAAAAAAGAAAAGAAAAAACTTTTCAGCCTTGTTGACAGCCCTGCTACAATAAGTGTTGACATTGGTGGTAAAGGAAAACTTGGAAAACGGATATAGTCTTTTTGTACATTGCTGCAGTGCGGCTAGAACAGTTAAGTATCTGAAACAGGCATATTTAGGACCAGCTCCTCAGAGGTAAAGAAATTGTATGGAGAGCAGCTACATGATTAATTATTCAGGCAACTAGCATATTAGACAGTATGCAAATCCAACATACTGCAGCAGCTGAACGTCTTTAGCGTCTTTAGCAGGTTTTGCTGTGGCAGTTTCATGTACCCTCTTCAGCTCAGCTCTCTGAGCATTTTGGGATAATTATGTTTGTGTTCGTGTATGAATTTAAACTATGCTTATCTGAGCACAACTGTTTTGTTACAGCAGTCTTTATCTGCTTGCTGTGGTCCTCTACAGCTGAAGAGCTTTATAACAATTTGTTATTCAGTCAATAGATGTTCTTGGCTCCTAAAATGCATTTTATTAAAGCATTTTGTTTCTTATGAAGCTTTTGATTTTGTACATGCTTAGATTAAGAAGGTTTTTGCCGGATTAATGAATATGCTGTTCATGTTGTATCAGGTGAAATTAAGCAAGGTCACAGTGAAGTGTTTCGGGCAGTTACAAGTTACAACTATGTGTTTGCAGAGTCTTTTAGATGACTGCAACACTGCTTTTGTTACCACACACATCCATCACTGCAGATATCAGCTTTCTTGTTGAGTCTGTGGAATGAGCAGAAGAAACTAAGCAATCCTACACGACACTAACGTTGTGCTGCTTAATTTAGAGAACCTTTCCCGGCAGATTCGATCTGGCCTCAAGAAATCATTGTGCTGTTTGCTATTTACAGACACAGATATGAGAATCTACTGTGAATAATGCAGGAATTTGAGGCTTTGACAGCTGTACAAGAGTTTACAGAGAATCTCAGGTTGCTTTTGTCAGTTTGATTTCAGGCTGAATGTAGAAGTTGACCTTTCTTGAGTTTGCTAACCAAGGTTTAGCATTCTTCACTAGCTATAAAAATCTACTTATACTATCAGCTCTGTACACTGTAATCTGGATTACATAATCAAATTCCCCAAAATATGTACTTGTCATTAGATTGACATTTTAAAATACTCACAATCAGAATAGAGATACTTTTTTATTGATTACATATTATTCACACAAGTAAAATATTAATAAATGTATTTATTCCCTTGAGTTCTTCTTTTATCGCTTTTAAATTTACCATTCTAAAAAAAAAAAACCTACCACTTGTATAAACCCAGGCTCATTGGAAAAAATGTGCCTGTGTCGACATTTCTACAAAATATTTTGCTTGTTTCGTGACTGTTTCAAAGTGACATGTCCAGTGAGTGGCACTATAAAAGTGTGTTAGTTTTATCTGAAACAGATGAGCGTGAACCTGGCAATGTTTTATGTTGGTTCTTGTACATATCTCGGCAGTTCAGAAGTTAGTTGTGGTCAAGTTACCTTTATTTCTATAGCTATCTATACTAGGGATGCACCGATACCAGTATCGGTATCAGGTCGATACCAAGCTCATATACTTGTACACATACTAGTAAAAATACCCCCGACACCAAAGACCGATACCTCACGTGACGTAACTGACAGAATTTTCCGTGCACAGAAACACCGGCGGCAGCAGCAGAAACAATGTCAGCCTCAGGGGTGTGGAAATACTTCAAAATTAATGATGAACAATACACACATTGCGAACTGCATGCTTTCAATTACAATTTGTTATCGATTAGTGAAGGCAGGATAGGCAGAATCGCGCTGAATGACACAAACCAGAAGTGCTCTCTCTCTCTTTTTTTTTTTCCTCACAATTTTTGGCTGTCCCAGAAGAAAGATTGCCATCGTCAAACAATCGTGGCGATTTCTGTGATCATGTCGTACAGTGAGAGAGTTTCAAGGACGGCTATTTTCCTGGTCTTGTGACCAAAGATAGCCAACGGTAATTTTCTGATAGTGTCAGAAATTCAACATGATCAACACACAGTGTTTGCTGCTATGACCTACGTCTACTGACCGGCCAATAAAAAAGCGAAAATAAAATCAAAGCAACATGGCGCTAAAACTTAAAGCTGCTTACCTCAAGCTTTTTTCCTTTCTTCTTTCGCCGCTTCATTTTTATTTTCAGCACGCATAAAAACTACAACTGCCAAAGTGTGATTCAACATGGTGTTTTGTTTACCACTAGCGCATGCTGATGACGTTTTATTCTTCTATAGAAACTTGCATCGTAGCCTACGAGTCAATAGGTGTCATCATCGTAACGTCTACATGCATGTCGTACCCAAGTTTAGTAGATCCATGTCGCACAGTGATGATCTTATAGGATTGCTAAAATCGTGCAGTGTATCCCGGCTTTAGACAGTGCACGATCAGTTCTCCTTGCGCCTGAATGGTCAAATGCACACATAGTTGTCAAAATGTCCATCGTGTGGGGTATCTCACATAAATATAGGTCAGTTATGGCTTAAGTGGACGTAAACATTTGGGTGAAAACAGGATAAGTGTCAGTATCCATGGATTCGGTCTTAAAGGGACCGTAGCCTATATTTGTCATTAATGTTAATAAAACAACAAAATATGTTAAATGTATACATGGTAAATAAACCTACTGTATCTGAAAAACAAGTCTATTTGTTGTATTGTTTGTAATTTGTTTGTAAATTTCTTTTTATATAACAACAATTATATATATATATATTGGAATTATGCCCTTTGAAGGTTATTGGACATTGTGAAATTTGTGCTTTAAGTTTGTGACAAGCACAAAATTATTACTTTTTTCATTAGAGTAATAATAAAGAAGCTGTCCTACATTCATTAGTCTGTGAACTGCAACATCAAAAAAAAAAGAGAGAGAGAGAGAAATTAATAAATGTATAGGCATCGGTATCGGTGAGTACTAGAAAAAAGTATCGGTACTAGTACTCGGTCCTTAAAAAATGGCATCGGTGCATCCCTAATCTATACCAGTCACAACACGCTGGTCCAGCCGACCAATCAGAGCGCACTCTGCTTTTCAGAAGGAGGTTTTTCACAGAGACCGGAACTAAACAGAGCGTGACTGACAGACTGGGAAGAGAGGAGCTGCAACAATGTCAAATATGGGGAAAATAATGCCCTTTTGAACATTCAAGCACGAAAGCCTATTCTAGTAGAGCCAAAAACAAAATCAATGGCAAAAGATGTGTGTAATCAATGTGTGTAAAAAGGTGGATATCGTTCTGTTTGTAATATTTCATGTATGCGTTCATCACTGGTGAAGTGCTGAAACCAAATAGGTTTAGCTCCGGTCTCAGCATGTGACGGCCTTTACCCATTCACATAGTAAGAATCCAAGCCAGGCCCCTGCCAGTGGAATTTATTAGTAATATGATCTCATTCATATAAGTCAGCTTTGTGCACTCATCTGTCATTTCACTATATAGGCCTTTTGGATTACTGCAGATCCACCAACCCCCCCCCCCCCCCCCCCCCCCCCCCAAACCTTTGCTCAATGCTTTTTCACTCACTTCATTTTCACGTCAAACTTGTGTTTGTGTGCCTGTTTTTTGTTGTTGTTGTTTCAATGGGTCATGAAACCCTAAAACACATTTTTTGAGGTGTGAAGTGGAAATTGGTTATTTTTGTGGTTTTTCTTGCAATTTCGTTCTTCTTGGTTGAAAAGCAAAGTCGAAGCAACGTCAAGGAATGTGAGGTAGAAGCATGCCTTCGGAGTGTATGACTGGCTGCAGGCACGAATCTACGTCAGCTGGCCTTGAGCTAATCTCTGAATTTATTCATGAGAATGAACTCTTTTATCCCAATCACTGCGCTGTATTACGCGTGAGATCGCATTACAGCAGAGAATTCAAACAACATGCGGAGCGCACATGAGAGCGGTTTCTGTGCGGAACGCCGCAATGAGTTTAACAGAGCTCACCACGTGATACAGACCGGAGCGAGTGCGTTTCAAGTTCTTTTTATGGACATATTTCTTATACTCTAGTGCTCTAAACATGAACCAGCACCGTGTATGTGCATATTTAATCACGTCGTCTTCAAATGAAATATATGTGCAAATACTGATACAGCCGTACGTCATGAATGCGATAACATGGATTATTCTGATATACAGAAGACAATGATGTAGACTGAAAGTAAAAAAAAAAATTGGCAAAATAGTAACTATGCCTTTATATGTGTTAAACTGATGTGTGTTTTTTGTTTAGAGACTAGTGCTCTTAAATGTATTGAAAATATTTTTAGACCTTTTAAATGCTCTTCTGCGTTTCTCCCTCGTTTTGGCAGTTTGTTGTTATATAGGGTTAGATATTTAAAATGCATCAAGGTGCCCTCAACTTGTTTTTTTGTTTTTTTCCTCTCCCGTTGACATGTTTAAATATTCATGTGTCTGTATAATGAGTGTGTTGCAGGTCTGTGTTTTGTTACACACACGCACTTCCACTTTTCCACAGCTTTACATGCCCATTCCTAGAGACTTTTTCCAACTCTTGAGGTGTGAATGACAGTCTAAAACAGGGGGTTTCATGACACTTTAAATTTGTTCACAGTTGTATCGTCTGATATCAGGATATTAGTTAGTGTGAATAGTTGCTAAATTTCTTTCATCATTTATACATTCCAAAATCATATCATTGTTTTCTTCTGGTGTCAGAAAAAGAGAATGCCCTGGCTGCTCTTGTATATACTTTTAAAGTGAATGAAGATGGGGTCTGTCAAGCCGTAGCTCTCAGATCTCTTGCTTTCACATCAAAAGGGAAATGAATGTCAGAAATCACAATACTCAAAGTGGCGGCTATAAAAAAAAAAAAAAGGACGTGTCATCTTTCAGTTAAAGGTGCCAATTTTAGTAGAAGGTAATAAAGTAGCTTTTTTTTTTTTCTTCTTAAATTTAGGCACATGAGAAAATATTCTCTGCTTAACATTAGAGAATACACATTTTTTTTATTCTCTACCTCTGGTTTGAAAATTATATGATGTGGTACAAATTCAGCTTTGCAGAGAATTAGTTGGCTGTGGCCTGAGGAGCATTAGGAAAACTTGAAACAAACAGTTCTATTGCTTTCTTCTCAATTTAGTCTTTTATGTACACAATGTCTTGTTTTAATTACATTACCTCACATAGACTTAACGAGTCCTTAATTTCCATCTGACAGAAGAATGTGAGAACTTCCAGAGCAGTTTATGCAACAGCAATTGTTTAGCTTTTTGTTTTGTTTCAATCTGATTTATTTCTTCATTCAGTGTTGGACGTGTATGTGTTGAGCACCGATGGCCAAATTCAGGACTTCAGGTTTCCACAGACCAGCAAAAGAGGAGCCACAATTCACCTTTCAGCAAATATGGTCAAGCTAAACAGTAAAAACGGTAAATAAATACAAGATTATGGTATTTTAAATGCTTGAATGAAGCTACTTCAGATGCTTAATGAAGTCCATCAGTTTCCTGATCTGTAGGATGTAGTCTCTGCACAAGTACTTTGCAAGTTACTGTTATACACATTTTACATGCATTCTTGTGTTACTATGTCTGTGATAAACATCGGTACTCAAGGGTACCATTGCGTATCCTTCCACATGTTTTATTATTCTGGTTGCTAGCAAAAAATGCTTGTAAGATCTTACTCGTTCAACATTCTCTTCAATCTGTTATGACAGTAGTTGACCTGAACGAGAAAGTTCAAAATAAGAAAGAAAATGTTATAGATATTTTAAGAAGGAAAATAAAACCCTAAAGCCATATTACCCAAATTGTTTGGAGAAAGATAAGTTCTGTTTGTCAATTGCAATCCAACAAGAAATGACATGGTATCTTCTCTCATCGTTTGTTTTCTCAAGGTATTGCCAAGCTGGTTTTTGTCCTTTATAAGCACTTGGGGCATTTCCTTAGTACGGAGAATGCCACGGTGAGACTGATGGGTGAGGGCGGAGTCAGAAACCAGACCCTGACTGTCAACTCCCACATCCTCTCCGCCTCCATCAACAAAGAATCCAGCCGCGTGTTTGTGTCGGAACCAATCATCTTCACACTGGAGCATTTGGATGTAAGAAATCAAATAAAGACTATTAGTCTATTTTTTTAGTCTCTTTTTTTGTCTCATTTGTGTGCTCCTTGAGTGTAAATAGAAGAAAGATTTTAAAAATCGTTCACGTTTCAACTGCTAAATATTTGGTAGCCTAACTGGTATCTGGTATTTGGCCTTGTTGTTGTCATTTAAAATATGGGGCATGTTATTTTGAATTGGCAAGTAATCCATGCATTCTGATTCTAGGATTTAAGTTAAAGTTAGAATTAAGCCTTGAAAAACATTCTTAACTCTTTCCCCACCACTGACAAGATTTTCCGTCATTTATGACAACGCTTCCCTGCCATTGACATTTTTTTCCCGCATTCCGTGTTATCAGTGTTACACGGTAGAGGGCGCTGTTACAGATATTCTGAAATAGGACAGCATCTCCAGATCCAAAAACAAATGATCTCCATAAACCAGAAGGAGCAGATAAAAACAATGCTAACTCACATGTAAGCTAACGCGATCATCAAATATTAAACGGCATATAAATCAAAACTTCTTAATGTTAGTGAAGGAAATGTCGAACCCATGAAGAAGTTTATAACCGTGAAGCTTTGGGGGTGTTGATGGATTCTATCTGCTCCATCTATGTTTTGGTCATCATTCTGAATCCCATCCGGATGAGGTCTTTTGACGACAACTTGATTTTCTCAGTTTTTTTGTTCATTGTTTTTTTTTTATTATTTTTTTTTTATTATTATTATTACAACATGTTCTCCAACCAATACGCCTATATAGGTCGTTTGTCACTTCCCTAAAATATGACCCTTAGGAGCGTTTACCAAAGTTGCGCCACTATCGACAACGGGACACTTTCATTTTAATGCATTGTTTCCTTTTATCGGCATCATATTTCGGGTTTCGCATAGCTCAATTGGCAGAGCATTGCAATATATAACAATATGCAATCATGTGATCATGTGATCATGGGTTCAATCCCAGGGAACGCATGTGCTCAAAGTGTATATGCACTATAAACTACTAGGGGTAGGGGTGTAGTCGTTAATAAAAAAATGAGTTTTGCTAAATGGAAATAGGACAAATGGTGTAAAAAGTCCACACATTGCATCTAAATGAACACGCATTTTGATTTGTAACGACAGTCATACGTCATTTCATGACGACAGACGTAACGCCACATTGTCATTATTTTTACTCCAGCTAGAGGACGCATGACTTTAAAACTTAAATATAGGTCATAATAAGGTGCTTGAAGAACGTTGTTTTTTTTTTTTTTTTTTTTTTTTTGTTTTTTTTTTTTTTTTGGAGGACAGTCTAATTATTTACCCACATCTAATTATCTAATTATTAGTTTAATTACCCACATTCAGGTATTGATATAAATAGAATAAAAGAAGCTAGAATTTTTGTTTTGTTTAAAAGCAGAGGCTTTGGTTTTTCTTTTGATATATTGACTGTTGACTACGGTGGCCCAGTAGTGCACAACACAATGAAATTAAAAAAGCAAGCATAAGTTTACAACACAACGAAATCAAGCCACAACACAACGGAAATGCTTGTGACCACTAGGTGGCTCTCAGAGCTTGGTAAAGTTAGATTTCCTTGCCACTGTTCTATAGAGTCGACAGTCTTACAAAGATATCAATACCATGATTAGTTTTAAGTATGTACACATTGTATATCGACATGAAATATTAATTCAAAATCACCTACGTGCACAATGGCTTCATATTTATACCTGTGAATGATTTGACGCGCTACCACGCATGATGAAGGGAATGTCTGCCAATTCCACAAAGTTGTTAAAATGAATAATTTGTATGAATTACAATGACTTTGTTTTAACATTCAAAAACATGTTCAAATTCCAAAGCTTGTTAGTACCTGTTGGTAAGACTGACTTACTACAGGTGACATTTTTGTCAATACCTCCCTTCATGTACTTACAATAAACAATTATTTTCAGGAAAAAATCAGTGTAATTTACCAAAAAAAAATTTGTTGTTGTTGTTCCAAAGGTTGTAGTAGTGACCAGACTGACTTACTACAGGTGAAAGTGTGCCAATACCTCCTTTTGTGTACACTACACAATTTTTTAAAAAATTTTTTACTGTAATTCACTTAAAGGGTTTTTTCATGTTCCAAAGCTTGTAGTAGTTTCCTATTGGTAAGACTGACTTACTACAGGTGAAATTATACCTCCTTATATGTATTGTCAAAATGTCACCTGTAGTAAGTCAGTCTTACCAATAGAAACCTACTACAAGCTTTGGAATTTGAACATGTCTGTTTTTAAATGTTAAAAGTAATTTTAATGAATACAAATTATACATTTTAACCACTTGATGGAACTGGCAGACGTTCCCTTCAACATGCGTGGTAGCGCGTCAAATCATTCACAGCTATAAATATATAGGTATTGTGCACGTAGGTGATTTTAAATTAATATTTCATGTCAATATACAGTGGTTACATACTGTTAAAGCTAATCATTGTATTGATATCACTGCTGACTCTATAGAACATTGACATGGAAAACTAACTTTACCGAACTCTGAGTGCCCCCTAAGTGTTGGGAGCATTTCTTTTGTGTTGTGGCTTTATTTCATTGTGTTGTGGCTCGATTTTGTTGTGTTGTGGCTCGATTTCGTTGTGTTGTGAACTTATGTTTGCTTTTTAAATTTGTTGTGTTGTGAACTTGTTTGCTTTTTAAATTTGTTGTGTTGTGCACTACTGGGCCACCATAGTTTACATATTCATTCAACAAAATTCTGGGGGCCATGAAAGTTTGTGAATATGATAAAAAATGCTGACTGGCAACTTAAAAATAAAACGCTGGTCGGGGAGAGTTAATAGAGATTGTTGATCAAGGAAAACATACTGTTTGGGTATAAAACATTGTGCCTTTGTTATTGGGAGGTTTAAATCTCAAAACCTTGCCACCCATCACATGCAAATAAAATGACGTGTTTCTTCATTTATCAGACTGAGAACTACTTCAACCCAAACTGCTCATTTTGGAACTATTCAGAGCGGAGCATGGTGGGATACTGGTCAACACAAGGCTGCAAACTTCTAGCAACAAACAAGACTCACACCACTTGTTCCTGCAGTCACCTGACTAACTTTGCAATACTGATGGCCCATCGAGATGCACACGCAGTGAGTATCAATTGGTTCCAGACCCGCCCTGTGGTGGGACATCTGGTACAGGAAATCAATATGTAGTTCAGTTATGTACAGTAATTATAAGTCACCAGCGATTCCTCAATGCCCGTTTTCTGCTTTCTCCATGCTTTTCATATAACCATGAGACTGTTGAGTTTCCTTATCTCTCTACAACAAAACAAATGAATATAATGGAGCACTTTCTTAATAATAATATAATTCTTAGTTTACTTTGATGAATGAAGCTCTTGTGTCGCTAGTAGGTTTCTGGGAACAATGCAATTATATGTCAGTATGACATGCCAGCAGTAGCAGTTGTCTGATAACACCAAACACTATATGATATGATAGCGTAGTAATCGTTTAAGCTGTAATGAATGCATCTTAAATCACATCTATAGAAGTACATTAATGACAAAAGTCTTGTATACCATAGTCGAAGTGTTGAGGAAGTGAATTTATAAGGGAAAAAAATATTAAGTGAAAAAAAAAAAGTGTTATTTAAAACAAACTGAACTGAATTTAGGTAGCTCAAAAAAAAAAAAAAAAAAAAAAAAGGTCAAACTGAGAAAAACAGAACTGTCTGAAATGTTTTCAACTTAAATATTCAGTTCTTAAATGCAAGCTGTGAAATAAAAAAATAGATTTCAGCCACCAGAAATGCAAGGAAATCAGCTACTGGTAAATTGATTAGGGTTAAGGTTTAGTTGTGTTAAACAAATCCAGCATTAAAATATATTTTTTCATTGAATAATTTAGTCCTTTTATAACCCTTTGCTACCATAGTTCTTAAAATTGCAGAAATGTGTGTAGTAAAGGTTTTTTTAATGCAAAAAGGGTGGATAGATGTATCATATTCCGTAAATACCATATAACGTATTCAGTGCTTCTGAAAAAATCTTTATTGACAGTACTCACAAGATTGTCAAAGCTGTGCTGTTAGTAGGGTTGAGAAATGGAAATCATGCCAAATGAAATCATGCCATTATTTCCATAGTTTGAACAAATCCATCCAATAATTCAATCAATACCTACAGTGCTGGAGAAACCAGTTAAAAGCTTCATATGCTGGTCTGATGTGAACCTTAACAACATGCAAGTGAAACAAATGAGGGGGGATGTAATCCTTGGCCTCAAGCACATCGACAATACTGCTCACCCAGGAAAGACAGGGCAGAAACCCAAATTGGAGGCACCAAAGTTTCAGCTTCGCTGTCTTTCTGGCCAATTACCTTCTACAAGGTCACCCTTTCACAGGTCAACAAGCTGGACTGTTTGATTAGCTCACACATGAGGAAGTGGCTTGGTTTACCAAGATTTCTCAGCATGATGGGACTGTATGGAAACAGGGTAATTTCACTCCCAATTACTAGACTTACAGAGGAAAACAAATGTGCTAAAGTTAAGTTAGACATGATATTTAGACAGTCCAAGGATATTGTTGTGGGAGAGCCCACTCCAATCCTGTAGTAACAAGGAAATGCAATCTAGCATCAGCGGTCCATGACACAAAATCAGCCCTTTTACACCGGGACATTGTTGGCCAGGTACAACATGGAAGAATGGGTTTTGAGCTAGGAACAAAACAAGACCTCCAGGCAAAAGGCAACACCAGCTGAATGTCGACAACTTGTGGTGGACATACGCCATCAAAAAGTGACTAGGATCACTAAAGCCATATCTCAAGCCAAACAACACTGTTGGATGAGATTAGAGGGCATTGAATTACCTTGAAAGACCTGTGGAATTCCACCTGTGGTGGAATATAGAATGAGTTTAGCAGATGTCCAGCAGACAAACAATAAAGGCATTCTTGGAGGCCACCAAGCGAGGCAGTCATTGGCTATGGCTGAAAAGGAGGAACACCACAAGGTCTAACAATTAAGCACTGTAAGAGACCAAAAAGTGGCTTGGGGACATACATCTGAGCTTGATCAGCCCACTGCTTCTTACTAGATGGCTCCTCTCAGTGTTAATCTCTGTGTCATGGCAGTCATGCATTTGGAGCAGTCATTAGGAATGGCTGAAAAGGAAGACACCACTTGGACCAATAGCTGAGCACCATAAGAGACCAAGAAGTGGCTAGGGGACATACATCCGGGCATCATCAGCTCACTGTTTGTTAAACTAGATGGCTTCTCTCAGTGTTAAACTTTGCATCATGGCAGTCGTGCACAAAAGAGAGGCTAGCAAATTGCTGCAGGACACATACCTGAGCCTGTGGTTGGTCTACCTCAGCAGAGGGTGTATTGAAAACACCCAAGGACACTGATGTACACAACTAAAGATGTCTCAATAAAATCCTTTAACCTTCTGCCCACCATCAGAACATTCCTAATTTAAATGAAATGCTGATCTACAGGGATTGTAGCACCTAGTCTTTACTAACTAATCGGATTGTGTCAATTAAAATGGTCATGCAAAATTGTAATGATCTCGCTTTTTTATTTCTGATAAATTTTTATCTTGATTTAAAGTCATAGTTTATTGCAGTGTCATTGAAGACATAAGCCAACTGAACATTCATGAAATGACATTAGGTGTTTTCATACAAACAACCTTTTCAGTAAATATAACAGAATTGTTTTTTGTTTGGACGACATGTGAACAGAACCTGTGGTTAAAGGATTAGTTCACTTTTAAATGAAAATTAGCCCAAGCTTTATTCACCCTCAAGCCATCCTAGGTGTATATGACTTTCTTCTTTCTGATGAACACAGTCGGAGAAATATTAATAAATATTCTGACACATCCAAACTTTATAAAGGCAGTGATAGGGTTCAGTGAGTATGAGCTGAAGAAAGTGCTTCCATCCACATCCACCAATCATAAATATGTGCTCCACACGGCTCCGGGGGGTTAATAAAGGCCTTCTGAAGCGAAACAATGCGTTTGTGTAAAACAAAATCCATATTTAACAAGTTATGAAGTAAAACATCTCGCTTTCGCACGAGCCGCCTTCCGTATTTAAGTTAAGAAAAAAGTGTAAACTTGCATCACGTCAGTTACACTTATTCCGTAAGTTAAATAGGGAAGGCGTAGGACGTAGCGTAAGCTTTGTGAACTGTAAGAGTTTTACCTTTTCTGCCTCTATGGAAGGCGGCCTGTGCGGAAGCAAGATATTTTACCTCATAACTTGTTAAATATACATTTTTTTTTTTTTTTTTTTTTTACACAAATGCATCGTTTCGCTTCAGAAAGCCTTTATTAACCCTCCGGAGCCATGTGGAATGTGTTTGATGGTTGGATGTGGATGGAGGAACTTTCTTCAGCTCATACTCATTAAACCCGATCACTGCCATTATAAAGCCCGGATGCGTCAGGATATTTATTAATATTTCTCAGATTTTGTTCATCAGAAAGAAGAAAGTCATATACACCTAGGATGGCTTGAGGGTAAGTAAAGCTTGTACTGATTTTAATTTCATTTCAGTTAACTAATCCTTTAATGTTAAAACATTTTTTTTTTCTTTTCTTTTTTTAATCTATATGTCTGAACAAAGGCATAAACTGAATGATTTGAGCAACAGGCTCAATGTTCAAAAGCTTTTTTTAAATAAAGTTCTGTATTGAGCTATGTGTGAACAAAGATGTAAGATGGATGCTATAAGCACTAGGAGTCTTATTTAACAGTCTTATTTAAGACGCCTGCTGTCAAACCCTCACTTTATTCCAGATGTGAGCTTCCATTGTAATCAATGTAACTCTCCACTGGAACTGAATTTTGTTGCGGATGTGTGAATAGTAGAAATACATATAAAAGATGGAAAGCTATTGCATGTGTGACTAGCAGATGTGATACATTTACTGGAAAGGGTAATTCAGTTTTTGTTTGTTTTTTTGCATCTGAAACTGGGCCAGTTTTTCTTGTCTCTACGCATTCAAAAACAAAAAGTCAATTCTCACTTGTATTCTGACAAGTGAAGCGTTAGAGTTAAGTAGAACATGGCATAACTGTTAATGCTAATCTTTATTTTTCAAGGGTGAGGGGAGCATTCACGAGCTCCTGCTGACGGTTATCACACGGATGGGCATCGCTGTCTCGCTTGTCTGCCTTGCCATTAGCATTTTCACCTTCTGCTTCTTCTGTGGCCTGCAGAGTGATCGCAACACCATCCACAAGAACCTCTGCATCAACCTCTTTATTGCAGAGCTTCTCTTTCTTGTAGGCATCAACATGACCGATCCTCCGGTGAGTATACTTCCTAAATTATAATATTGAAAACGTTCTATGTAAAGCTGCTTCGAAACAGTATGTATTGTGAAAAGCGCTATACAAATAAACTTTAACTGAATTGAATTAAATGTTTTTGTAGTTTATCATTTTCAACCCTAGTAAGCTGCAATATTTTTGACATAGGCACGCCCACAAAAGCCACCACAACCCACAGCGACATAATGTGGTTGAGTAGAAATGCCTACTGGCCACCAACAGAATAGCAACTTGCCAAACTCTTGTCAGTGTGAGAAACTTAAAGGGTTAGTTCACCCAAAAATGAAATTTCTGTCATTAATTACTCACCCTCATGTCGTTCCAAACCTGCAAGACCTTTGTTCATCTTAAGAACACAAATTAAGATATTTTTGATGAAATCCAAGAGGTTTTTATCTCCCATAGAAAGCAACGAAATTACTACATTCAAGGTCCAAAGAATAGTCAATTAAAATAGTCAATGTAACTACAGCAGTTCAACCTTAATGTTATGAAGTGACAAGAATACTTTTTGTGCACAAAAACAAAACAAAAATAACGACTTTATTCAACAATTTTTCCTCTTCCATGTCAGTCTTCTATGCAGTTGGCGCAGTGAACACAGTGCAGAGCTTCCGTGTTCTACGTCAGAACACTGACTCTGTATTGGCTGGCATACATGTGTTGTGGTGCTCACATGAACAGTCTCGGCCAATACTGACAGGGAAGAGGAAATTTTTTTTAATAAAGTCATTATTTTTTAGTTTTTGCGCACAAAAAGTATACTCGTCGCTTCATAACATTAAGGATGAACCACTGTAGTCAGGTTGACTATTGTAATAATGTTGCTTTTGATGGGAGATGATAAAAACCACTCAGATTTCATCAAAAATATCTTAATTTGTGTTCCGAAGATGAACGAAGGTCTTGCAGGTGTGGAACGACATGAGGGTGAGTACTTAATGAAAGATATTTAATTTTTGGGTGAACTAACCATTTAAGAAAGCATTACTTGAACTTAACAATACGCTAACGTCAAACTCGAATCAACAGTGATTATATCCAAAGACATGAACTTAACATTCACTTATCATGAGGTGCAGTGTTTGGCCAAGTAATTTGACCACTGAAGGAGTTTTAATGATGTTACTGATTATGAATAGAGTTTCAAATGGGTTATGATACTAGCTTAGTAAGGTCTATTTCTCACAAGGGTTTGGAACAAAACATTTTTTGATACAGATTAAAAATGAGACGTTAAAGATGTTCAGTTAGATGTTATAACAGGGGTCTCCAACCCTGGAAAAATACGCTCCTACAGAGTTCAGTTCCAATCCTGCTCCAACACACCTGCCTGTCCTTTTCAAGTAAACCTTGGTTAGGTGATTCCGGTCTGTTTGATTAGTGTTGGAGCTCAACTGCAAGACTATAGCTCTCCAGAAGCTGGATTGACTACCCCTGTGTAAGAGGTTTGAATGTATTGGTTTAACTCAATGTTTTTGGTGAATAAAATTCTTATAAAAACAGTTTTGAAGACTAAACTCCTCTAATTTCTTTCTGCGCAGATTATTTGCTCTGTGATTGCTGGACTTCTGCATTTCTTCTTTCTTGCGGCATTTTCCTGGATGTGTTTGGAAGGCGTTCAGTTGTTCCTCATGCTTGCGGAGGTCTTTGAGAGCGAATTCTCTAGACGAAAATACTATTACGCATCTGGCTACCTGTTCCCCTGTGTGGTGGTTGGCATTTCGGCAGCCATTGACTACAAGAGCTATGGGACGAGGAAAGCGTGAGTAATGTTCTTTGTTGATATCAAAATATTGAACTGTGCTTCCGGTCTTTCAGTTTAAATGCAAATTTAGACCTGCATCTGTCTATTATGTCTTTTAACATTAATTACACAATTGACCCTTTCGCCGGGAGTTTGATTGACAAGTGATCTAACTGATCATAACGCCGAATCAACCATTTTGTCCGACAAAGCAGTCAGGAGTTAGAAGATTAACCTCAGTGGACTTAAACTTGAAAAATGGTGTGTGCTGACGTCTTTCCGTGTTTGAAACAACATTCCTTCTCATGTTCTTTCATGTTTATTTGATGCTATAAATTAACTAGTAAGAAGAGATGATCGGTTCACGAGCTGCTTGAGCTGAGGCACTACAGCAACCAGTCACGACACATTAAAGAGCCACAAAACGTTTTTATTGTTCGGATTTCTTAAAAAATTACACAGTTTGAAAGCTGGGACTTTGTTTAATATCATAAGTAACCTGCTCTGTCTTGTCTGTCAACATGTTGTCAGTGTCCTCTATGCTCCGCAATGTATTTCTCACTCTGTGTGGCGTGACAGCGCCATGGCTTGTCGGACAAAGCAACAGTAGCAAAGGGGGGCGGGTCTTTGTGAAGGATCAATTAGTCTCATTAGACATCCAAAATATTTACAGGGTTGGGAAATACTGATTTGGGAAAGTCATTCCATCCAATGAAAGTTGTTGTCACTCTCAAAACTTTGCTGTAAGTAAAATTACTTACATGGTTGTAAGTAATTGCTTCTGTGGTGGTTATTTCTCTTTTTCCTTCTTTCCAGCTGTTGGTTGAGAGTTGATAATCATTTCATTTGGAGTTTCATCGGCCCTGTTACGTTCATCATTATGGTAAGTTTTGCACATTTAACATGGCTACCTTTATTTAGGTGTTTAAAAATTCCACTAGAAAGGTTACAAAAATATTGAAATTACTTAAGTGATGTTGTACTTCATTTTCGCCAGTAAAGAGATAGATTGGTGTTTTTTTGCATTATGTTGAATTGTGAGATATGCATCATAATGTCTATGGTATTTTTTGAGATATTTGATAATACCCAACCTTGAAGTGTATGTTGTGTTCCCATGTCTTGGTGACATATGCTGTTTTCCTGTAGTTTAGTAAGATGAGCTTTCTTTACTTTGGTCAATAATTTATGCTGTTTTTTTATTGTTGATCTCCTATTTACTTTTCATATTCCTGGAGAATTACTTCAAACCTGAAGGTTAAAATGGAATTTTAATTCTTGAAAATGAACGTAGAAAGAAATGATTGTATGGTAATAGTTTTTTTTTTTTTGACACAAGTATTCAGACTTAATTCAGTTCCTCCTTTGGCAGTGGTTACAGCCTCAAGTCTTTGGATATGATGTGACAAGCATTGCACACCTGAATTTGGGGATTTTCTACCATTCGTTTCTGCAGATCGTCTTAAGTTTTGTCAGGTTGGCTGTGGACAATCACTGGGCAGCCATGTTGAGTTCTCTCCAGAGATGTTCCAATGGATTCAAGTCCACTATATTCCTTAAGCCACTCTTGCATTGTCTTAGCTGTGTGATTAGGGTCATTGTCCTGTTAAAAGGTATACCTTCGGCCCAGACCAAGGTCCTGAGCATTCTAGTCAAGTCATCTTTATTTATATAGCGCTTTTTACAATGCAGATTGTGTCAAAGCAGCTTTACAGTGATAACTGGTACATAATTTTGGCTGTCAATGCAGGCAGATGCAAAGCACTGTTGAATATCAAATGTCAAGTGTCCCCAACTAAATAAGCCAAAGGCGACAGCGGCAAGGGACCCAAACTCCAACAGGTGACATCAGATGGCAAATAGGTGTTAAAATGGAGAGAAAAAAAAACCTTGGGAGAAACCAGGCTTAGTCGGGGGGCCAGTTCTCCTCTGGCAAACAGTGCTTTGTTGACTTGACTTGACTTGACTACAATTCAGGTAGCTATTATAAGCCTGATAGGATCACAACATTCAAAGTATTTATTCCAGTTCAATCCAGTTGAGGATTGTATTCATCACGCCGGTGTGGATGGTTTGTTGAGGAACTGTGCCACTGGCTGTCGTGTTAATGAGGCCTTCACAATGGACCAGGTTTTCCTTAAGGATATCTCGTATTTTGCTACATTCAGTTTCTACTCTGACTAATGCATTTCAAGTGTCTAGCCACTCAGATTGGTGGAGGGTTGTAGTGATGGTTGTCTTTCTGCAAGTTTTTCCCATCTCCACACATGATCTCTGAAGCTAAACCAGAATAATCACTGGGTTCTTGGTCACCTCTCTTACCAAGGCCCTTCTCCTCTGTTTGTTTTGGCTGGGTGACCAGCTCTAGGAAGAGTCCTGGTTGTTCCAAACTTCATCCATTTAAGATGGAATTTAAAAATGTATGTATGTAAATTGCATTTAAAAATGGAGACCAATGTGCTTTGGAGAACCTTAATGCATATTTTTGTAGCCTTCCCCAGATCTTGACAGAATCCTGTTTTTCAGCTCTGCAGGCAGTTCCTTTGATCTCATGACTCTGGTATGCATTTTCAGCTGTTAGACCTTATATAGACAGGTGTATGCTTTTCTAAATCATGTCCAATCAATGGACTTTAATTAAAGATGACATGATCCAGAGAAATTGGATGCACCTGAGCTAAAAAAGTGTAATAGCAAAGGGTCTGAATATATAAGTCGGTATAATATTTCATTTGTTGCTTTTTTAATTAATTTGCATTAATTATCAGGGGTTTTTTTTTTTTTTTTTGCCTTGTCATCATGAGGTATGGAGTGTAGGTTGATGTGTAGATTGTGATGTGAACATTTCCAAAGCATTTTAGCATTAAATTACAACATTATAACATGTGGAGAAAAAAAAAAAATGAAGTGGTATTTTTTTTTTAATATACTGTAACAAGTAAGAGCCATTACAGCTATGAATAGATAAAGTTATCATATTGATATGAATTATGGCATCACTATGGTGATAATTTTTCATAGTGTGAATGTTTTTTGTTTTGTTTTTTTGTGCGCAAAGATGGATAAAAAAATGACCCAAGCCATTTTACAAAAAAAAAAAAAAAAAAAAAATAGATGCAGTGAGATGCTGAGATACTGAAGTTTAAAGTCAGTACTGTTTAGTTTATATTTGCACATACTCTGCAGTGCTTCTCACACATAGACTTTACTTGGGCGGGTCGCCTAAGTATATTAACGGCCGCCCAAGTATATTTGGAGACACATTTTTGCTTTTATTATTTTTATCCTCTTATACTTATATATCCGCCCAAGATAATGAAACCATCCGCGATCGATTAACTAGTGGAAAATCTCCCCTCACCCTTCGTGTTTCGTACCTGCTCGTTACATGAGCGTCAGAACTGTTTACTCCCGCTTACGTTCCCACGTGCGCTGCAGAGACGCGGTGGATATTTCACAAAGAGCGCTGCATGTTGCAAAGTCACAAGGCGGCACTATTGCGCGTTCTACAAGCTCGCGCAGCAGCGCTTCAGACTTCTTCAAAGTGATTCTCAATCAATGAAAAGCGCAGATTTATGGCGATTGCTAATGAACTCAAGTTGATGAATTATGACATTGTCTACTTTATGGTCTTTATATAAAATGTTTTAGACGGTTGTAAGAATCTGAAGGATCAGCCTGCAATTGTGTAGACATTTCAAAATAAGAGTCCCGGTGTATTTCGGGCTTGTTTATAATTAAAAGTCACATGCTACGTTTTTTCATTTTCTTTTGGGCATTACTGGTATTTTGGTTACACAATAAATTGTATTTAATTTGATTTCCATTTAATTCATAGTAAATTATTGTAGTCTCCCTCACAGGAAGAAAAGGCTAAAAACATTATTTGACACACATACATTATTCATTATATACATTTTACTAGTAAAATCTGTGTCCCATTCACTGAGAGACACTATATGACAGCAAGTAGAACATAGGAAAAGGAGAACCATTTAAATGCTGTAATTTAGCATAATTTACAATGCAAAATATTAGTATGTAATTAAATGTAATGGTATGCTATGTAATTAAAATGAATTTCAATAAATAAAGATACTGTTAAAAATCACACATTATTTGTTTGTCACATGTAGTAGACCATTTTTGTGCCGTGGGTAATAGGAGGATTTTTCACCCGGCTACCACCGCAAGTATATTTCAAACCTGTGGGAAGCACTGCTCTGAATGTGGCTTTTCAGAACAAGAAACACACTTTATATTAGGTGTCCTTAACTACTATGTACTTACACCCAAGAATAAGTACAGTGATCATATTGTATTGCAGAACACTTGTGCTGCTATTAATAGGTGGATACGGGTAAGGTTAGGGACAGGTTTGGTAGTATGGGTAGGTTTAAGGGTGGGTTAAGGTGTAAAGGAATGCTCAGCTGTGTAATTATAGATGTAATTACATGCAGGTATTTTAAAAAAAAACATGTATGTACACAATAAGTGCATTTTATCAAATGATTCATTTAAATGTTAAAAGTTAAATGCATCCCATGTACCTTCTGTGTCTGAGAGATCACTTCCTGTAACCAGGAATTTAACACATGGGTGCATCACACATAAAGGTCATGTTTTACTCCAAAACTATGAGTAAAAAGAAATTCTAGTAGGACCAATTCATATATTTTGTGACATTTTTGTATGTGGCACTTGTTAGTTTGTAATTCTCATTCTCAATCATAATATCTTACGAGGATGGTCATATTTCATCTCAAAACCATATGAGAAAAAATAAATTTTGCATTTATATGCATAATTTGCAAATAAATTCATTTATATTTTGCATAAAGCCTATTTTAGGACATTTATATTTAATTAAGCAGATCCTCTCTGTACTCTCACAACCCATGAATTACAAATATATTTCAACAGACTCAGTTAGTTAGAAGAGTAACTTGTCCTCTTCAGGTCTCTGAACACTGGTTTATATTAAACTTGTGCTTGTTGGTCTATTTTGGGGAGTGGAAGGGTGAGATGGAGGAGGAGGCCGTGAGGCACAGAGGAGGGTTGAGGTGGTTCGGCTAGCCTGGCTTCCTCTTGTGCCGTGCCTGGCCTGCATGGCTGTCTCGTCAGATCTGTGTCATCACTCCCAGCTGTGTTAAATGCATTCCTAGCCTCTCCACTCAAGCCGGAGCAAAGCAGCTCCTGGTGGCTCAGCAGCAAACACTCAACAGCACCATAATCAGTGATCTAAAGACCCACCCTCAAGCTCTCTCTATTAACCCTCACATGTCTTTTTTTGTGTGTGTCAATTGACCTGTTTCCCTTACCGTTAGTAATTTCCTCTTCACTGCAACTCTATTCATATTTACTGCTAAATTAAAAAGTCTAACTTACTGAATTACCGGGTTGTGGGAAATAGGTTTCGGTATCGTTTGAATTTTAGCTGTTCTGATTCCAATTCTGATTCTGCTTATCGATTCCAAAACTTATTGATTCCCAGTTTGGTGCTCCAAAATGGTAAAAAATGAAGTCAGACATTTAGATACATGTCTTTTTGCAAAACATTCTGTTGCAGCTGAATACCATGAACAAAAATCAGCAGCCTAAAGAAACAACTAATAAACTAGACTAACTAATATAAATTTCAAACAAAAAAGAACAACTAAGCAAATTGGCGGAAATTGAAATCAAATGTAAAATAACTGCAGTTTTCTTTTTATAAATAAAATATATAACAATCCTTATTAAAGTTACAAAAGTTATTCAGTCAAAAATAACTAATTCTCTTTTGATTAACAGTAATGACACAGATGACACTGCTGTCACTTTAAGACTAAATGCATGGATCCAATATACTGTTACACATGCTGTTTATATTCACTTAAGACATAACCGACTGTGTTTACGAGGATATTTTGACATAATTTTGTCCATTCAAGCGCAAGATGATGCCAAAGACAACTCAAGTCAGTATTCATGCACTATATGAGAAGCGGCTTTTTGTGTGCGCACTCTGGATGTGCCCAGCACAGAAAACAGCGAATTGATTTCTCTCTCATTTCTTCTTGCACTTGAATGGTTCGAAAGCCACATTAAAATGCACAAACGGGTATCGGTAAGCAAAATCGGAATTTAATTTTATAACAAGTATCTGATTAAGTATCAAATTCCAGAATTAAAATCAATTTTTGATAATAGGAAATGTTATACAACAGCAAACTGTGTTGAATGTGAGGAGAGATGAAAACTGAAATCCAAGAGATAAAACGGTTTTGTAGAAACACACAAATTCAACTTCAACAAATTCAACATTAATTCAATTAATTAGAAATTAATGTCTAATTCGCCTACAATTTACTTGGGTTGTGTTGCGTTGACCGATATTTACCATTTGCAGAACTCAAAAAAAAAAAAAAACTAGAGCCTTTTTTAATTAACCTCATTGGATGCAAATATAAAGATTAAAATAAAAGGGGAATAATCTAAATAAATTCCCTGCAAAAAAGACAGAGGGTGAAACTTAATTAAGGATTTGTGAAGAGAAATGAAAGAATCCATGTAGTTAAGTGGAATAAATCACGCAATATTGCTAAATTTGTGAAAAATTAGGTGAGCAGCTCTCAAAACAGAATACAAAGCCGACATATGGCTTAATCCTATTGGCTCACGTACCTCTCATTTCACACAAATGCAAATCTTTTCATATTCACAAAGTAAAATTTGGTTGCTAAACTATTATTTCTTTTGTAAACATGGCTTTGTATTTTGTGTCCCAATATCCACATAAAATAGAAACCTTCACATATAGAAACAAATGTGCACAGCCCTACTGTACAACAAACAGTATTTAAATAGAGCCTGTTGTCTGCGTTTTATTTTGATGAGTAGGTTAAGAAAATGTTATACAGTAAAAATCTAGTTTATTATATATTGTATTATATATATGTATATATGTCATTATAGATGGATACATTTTTAAATATAGATTTTTTTTTTCTTTGTTTCGTCTCCATTTTCTCCAGTAACACTCTTTCTTTCCTTCTTTCTGTTTCTGAGCAGGGGTGATCCACGCATTTGAAAGGCTCTGAAAAATTGAGTTGGATTCTTTGGTGTTTACATGTGGTTTGTGTTGATGATCGACAAAGCAAAGAATTTGGTGACTTTCTTTTCAAAGCGCGTATTCTGTTTCTGTCTTTCTGTGCCTCAAAAAAAAACAAAAAAAAAAAACAGATGTGCGTTTTTCATTCTCTTGTATATAAAGCTGTAATGCGCTCACTTATTTGTAATTTAGGTTTTTTCCATTTTGGATGGTAGTCAAACACAATATACAAAGTTAACAGCATGTGCCCTGTTACTAACCTATACAAATAGTCAGTACTTAAATGGAATGTTTTCCCCAACTGTCGTTACATTATCAATATGTGACCCATATTTTGAAGTAAAATATGTAGCTTTTCAAAACTCCAGGAACACATGATTTAACCTAATTTTTGAAGTTGTCAGTTTGCAAGTTATCCACTTATTTAATGCCATTTTAGAGTCTTGTTTTAGAGAATTTGATGGAAAGGAAATTGTGTAGAGAGAGGTTCTAAAATCAGGATGATATTATATTTTAGGTTAGTTTTTGAAGTTTGGAAAGTCAAAAGATAGACACCACTACCTCTTTTAACTAGAGCTTGCTCTCTTCCTGTTCCACATATTTAAAATAGATGATTCTTTTTTTGAGGGGGGGGACTCATTTTTTTTATTCCCCATGTTTCTTTAAGAGGTTTTCTCTGGTCAGCCTGAATTACATTCCCATGTTCGGGGTGGTGAAGAAAAACACAAGCTCTTGCCAGCAAGCAGACATTTTCAGGGCCAGAGTTATGACTTTCACTAGTCTGAGAAGGCGCCTACGCGCAGTTTGTCTGCGATAATCTTTAAGATCAAAATTAGGAACAAATGGTAGCACTTTATTTTCCTGTTAGTAGTTTATGTCTCAAGAAATATTAACATTCTTACAAGCTTCTGTACTAACTTGAGTCACAGCCTCATTCAAGATCTATTTGAATTATCGTGTTAAGAATTGAACACCTTTCCAAATGGCCTATGCGTAATACCGTCTCATTCCAGGTTATAAGAAATCTTGGAAACTCCCAGTAGGGTCCATCCATTCTTGCATTGTGACATTTTTGCAGATGCTGTCTACTTTATGAATTATTGAAGGCTATACTTCATAGTTCAGATCATAGTGTACTGCAGCCAACTTAAACCACACTTTATTTTTATTTTTTAATGCCGTTGTTACATTCGTCTAACAGCGCAGTGACCACAGGACCCAAGAAAGATGTTCTACTATTCTTGCCCATGTAACGTCGTCACGTGGTGCTCTCCGGAAAAGTGCAGCTGCAAATATGAATATTAAATGATGTTTGAAAAATATGCCATCTGAATGATGAATTGCAAACGTGAGTTCCAAGAACTGTGGGAAAGCTGTGTGGTCTTCTCATCAGGTTTTATCTTTTTCAACAGCTCAATCTCATCTTTCTGGCGGTGACTATGTACAAGATGGTAAAACACTCAATGTCTATGAAACCTGATTCCAGCAGACTGGAGAGCATACGGTAAGATCAATCTTCAGCACTGTCGAACACAATTAGCAGCTTTGTTTTTAGCCCAGCTGTCTGCCTCACATTCTAACATTTTCTTTCATGTTTAGAACTCAACTATTTTGTTGTCCCGACTTATCATCTTGATTGCTTTATTCAAAGTGGCAAGATCTTAAAATGATAACATGATTGTATCTCCACAATCTGGCTTCGTGGCACTGAGCAGCTTTCTGTGGTAAAGATTGCACATGAGGTAGAGGTTGCATCTGGAGCTGGACTGTAAATACTCAAATACGGCTAATTGGGGTTTATGGGAATAATTACAGAAAGCATTAACTTTTCAAGCACCGTGTTATTAACATATTCGTTCACTTCCTGCAATGTGATATCACAGTCTGACCCTCTCATAAACATTTTCCTTGGGAACTACATGCATATTTCCAGATGGGCCATACAATGGAATGATACGCAAGATGTTTTATTGGACCCAAAGTCATGATTACTTTTAAAAATGCAGCAGGAGACGGAGAGAAATCTCCCCTTGTCGTGTCCATTTGAAGGAATCATCTGTTCAGGACATCTGATCCACAGAAATATTTGTTGGAATATCTATTGGGAATGAGTCCAGTGATATACTGCTGTCTTAGTCTCTTGTATATCTGGGTGGTCAAATCGTAGGAGTGGGTAAAATTTATGAATGGATTTTCTATTTGCAAACAAAGTAGTGTTTTTTTTTTTTTTTTTTTTTTTTTTAATCATTAATTTGTGTGTTTGTGTATTCCGAGTAAAACTGAGCAAATAAATGCAATTTCCAATCAAAGGCAATTAAATTTCTCGCTCTCAGAGAGGAAATAAGCTCAGTACCACTCAAATCGCAAGAGTTTTGCTCAGCATGAGCTCACTTGAGTTCTTCACTCTTGCGAATGCTCTCGTTAAAATCAACAAGGTGTAGAAACAGTGTAAATCAGATTAATCAATGCATAAAACAGCTGTAAACTAATTCAGAAACGCACATGCAAAAAGCTTGCTGTGTGGCCTACATATAAATAGGTACAAACAGAACTATTTGATTGGCTGATGAATCTAACAGTCTGAAATTAGATTGTAATCATTTGTCATGCTTTGCTTGTCAAGCAGGACTCCACTTTGATGGAGTCCACTTTGATGGAGTCAGATGTTGTCAGTCTGTACACTGACAACATCTACAATCGTACAAAATCAGGATTAGAAAGAGATTGTAAATGCATTGAAAATAGAGAAAAAAGAGAACTAAAGGGACAAAAAGGTATGTTTTAATTTTTTAGACCCGTTACACTGGCAGAGAAGGCTTTGCTGGCCTTGATATTGTTCACAAAAGCTATGGAATGTATTTTAAACCATTATTCCGTCATTTTCAGGTCCTGGGTGTTTGGTGCTTTTGCATTGCTGTGTCTTCTTTGTCTGACGTGGTCGTTTGGCCTGTTTTTCTTGAACGACACTTCAGTAATTATGGCATACCTCTTCACTATCTTCAACACCTTACAAGGGATGTTCATCTTCATCTTCCACTGTCTTCTGCAGAAGAAGGTAAACCCAAGCCCACTTGTGAAAATTGGTTTTCATATACCACATTCGTCATTATTGAATGCTTATGAATGTGTTAAATATTGATTCATAAAGCCATTTACTGGCTGCAATGTTTATTTTTCGATTTTAATTCAAACTAAATCCTTTGAGTTTGTCGTACTTTATGTCAATAGAAAATTTGAAGGTTGTCTTTTTGTAAAGGCTTGTTTAAGAGGTTATATCCTTTATGTATTAAATAAAATATATATTTAATTATAACAGTTAAAGTCAACATAAAAAGTGTTTGCAATCCAGTTTTATTTCAGGCCCATTTGTGAGTGAAATATCTGTCAGTGTATTGAAAAATTCAATAATGAAAGGCATTAGACTTTTTCGTTTTCAAGAAGTCGCTCACCCTGAATCTCTTGCTCAAATTTTAAGTGTTACACAGTGAAAGACGTTTAGAGACAGAATTGCCTGGCTTTTGATGATTATTTATCATATTTATTTATTTAGTGATTATTTATCATATTTATTTATTATTAATAACATATTATTTATATTATACATTATTTATGTTTATACATTATATTGTGACAATATCAAGCTTTTAATTTAAAAAAGCTTGCTATTGTCAAAATATATGCTATATATAAAAAATGCATATATATATCAAACATATATATACATTTTTTATATATTTTTACTAGTGGGTGCAGGACACTATAGTTAATTTATGTAAGTGAGGATAGCAAAATAAAGTAAACTGTGACATATTATACCCAAAAGATCAGTAAAAGCCCCACCAGTAAAATTGATAAACATTTGGAACAAAAAATGATTCAGACACTTTGACCTGACCATGTGTTATCTGACATAATTAAGATAATTTTTTGACAATTTAACTTTGAGATCTTGTCATATTTTATTGTATATAAAATGTTTTCCTCATAGTTTGATGGTTTATTCAAACTTGTAGGGTCGTTAAAAACAAATATCCCCTCCAGACATTACTCTTGGCCACTACTGTACATTATGTATGTCTCCTACCCTTTCCTTTGCTGTAAATAGTGTACTGTTTTTTGCTTGGGTCTTGAATTTGGTTGTTAAATGACCTGATGTTGGATCCTGTCATCATAGGTGCGTAAAGAGTACAGCAAGTGTTTCCGGCAGTCTCAGTGCTGTAGTGCTCTTCCCTCTGAAGGACCCCACAGCGCTAACAAATCCTCGACCTCCAGGTCCACAGCTCGATATTCATCTGCTACACAGGTACATCTATAACTTCTCCAGTTGTATCATATAATAAACCACACACAGTAAACCAGGGTTCCTCAGATCCGGTCCTGGAACCCTAATCAAAGACACCTTAGCCTTGATCAGGGTTTGAGCTAAACTCTGCAGGGCAGCAGCCCTCTAGGACTGGATCTGAGGAACCCTGTAATAAACCATATACTGCGACCTACACTGCAGTGTGCTTTGAATGGAATTTAGTTGAAATGTAAACATATGAAATGTAATTTTTTTTGCTGTTATTATTTTGTTTAGGGATATAATCTCTCTGTTTTTGCAGTATTATAAACAGTGCTGTATTCATTGGGTTAGTCTTGTTTAAGGTTTTCTCTTCACTATCTGGTCATGATTGATTATATTACCTTACATAAGTTAAGGAAGCAATCATTTAGCGGTTTAAAAAAAAAAAAAAAAAAAAACGTGTTTAATTAAAACTCCTCTGAAAATGATCCAATGATTCAAAGGGGCCATATTATGCCCTTTTTTTCAAGTTTTACATATTTTGAATGTGCTGCAGCAGCAGGGAAGATGCATAAGGCACTAATTTGCATAATTTTAACATTATTTATAGTATTTACCTAGCCTACCCTGTACAGACAGTGATGCGAAAATGTGGTCATGCGCACCACATTCAAACATTTCATACACTGGATTTAAACAGCTCGTCCTGTTACAGCAGATTTACGTCACAAACAACTGACATTACTTACTTTTTTCAATATCTGCCACTCAACATTTCATTTTGAGCTGGACACAAACAATTCAGTGAGTTCACAAGTCACTACCAGAAGACTTGTCCTGAATGGATCATAAAATCAGTGACTTGTTGACAGGAGAACAGCTGCTATTGTAATCAGTCCAGTTCACATTTGAGTCGGTTCAACAGGTGAAAAGAACTGACTTGTTCACGAATCAGACATGGCTATCGTGTCTCAAAACGGATGTCTATTTCTTCAAGAACAAATATTGAGTAACTGTGTTTTTATGAAATGCAGTAAATTAAAAAGTATGATATTATGATCTATGAAATAGATATACTCTGTTAAATTACAGATACTTCAAATTGTACTCAAGTATAGTAACAGAGTAAACATACTTGGTTAGCGTCCACCACTGTCGGATACTTGCTCACAGTTTTTAAGGTAGTTTGTTGGTTGGTTGGTCCAGTCTTCTTGAAGAAGTTGGCAAGACTTTGAGAACTACCCACTGGAATTACATCATCAATGCATAACCACAGGTTCATCCAACTAGAAAAGTACTTAAAGTTCAAAAGGATGATTCATACAACTTTAAACTCAAATAATAGATAGTTTTACTAAAGACTTCATGTAGTGTATAATGACTTGCCTCAATTCCATTGTAAGTTCACTACTGTAACTGCATCATTTTTTTAATTCAATTCACTTCAATTCACGTTTATTTAAAACTTAAAAGTTATAATTATTTTTCTTGTATCTTACTATAAGGTTAGGATTTAATTTATGTGCATGTTGTGGTGGAAATTCACCTAATAAGATTAAAGTCAGGCCACTCAATAGTAAAAGTTCACTACTGTAACTGCATTATTTTTTTAATGTTTGTTTGTTTGTTTGTTTTTTTTGCTTGTTGACTGTGAGTCTGATGTTCAGTAATGTTTATATAAAAGTTATAATTATTTTTCTTGTATCTTATAATAGGGTTAGGATTTAATTTATGTGCATGTTGTGGTGGAAATTCACCTGTAAGATTAAAGTCAGGCCACTCAATAGTAAAAGTTCACTACTGTAACTGCATTATTTTTTTTTTTAATTCAATTCACTTCAATTCACGTTTATTTGTAAAACGCTTTTTGCAGTACATATCAGGGGTATCAAAGTTTCTGCCTGGATCACATCAGCTTATGTACCTTCAACAGCAGCACCAAAGCATTCAATTTTGGTTGTATTGGCTGTAGTCTTTATTTGTATATTTATTTTCTTTAATCATTTCATGTTACAAACGTTAAGTTTGTGCTGCAGATCATTGCATTAATTACATTTTTTGACTGCAGGGCCTTGCTAAAATTGCCCGTGTTAATGTTTTAGACATTAAAACTGGGTATAGTGTGGTTGAAGACCATTACAAAATCCATATATTTACAACTTGCTGCTTTGAGAGAAGTATTAGATATAAAGATTCACATTCCTATTTCCATGGCAACACATCAGCTTGTCATTCTACTCTTCACGCTGTATGACTGGAGTATAGTTTTTATAGATTTTGTGATTTTAATTTATTTTTTTTTAATAATGACCATGTCAGTTGATGGGTAATTTATAGCAAGCTGACATGAATTCCTCCATAAAGACATGAAAGTGAGTGGCTGGTCAACAGGGAGAATACAAATTATTCATTCATTCACGACCGTCACAGTGCATTATGGGTATTCTCTAGCCATCATCAGTTGTACACGCGTTATTGCGGTGCATTATGGGATTGAATGAGAACACTCCATAACATTCTCTGGTTTCGGACACCACTACAAATGTCTGTCCCCTCAGATAGTGCCTTATTTAAGGCTATAGGGAGCGATTTCAGACACAGCCTGAGACTGCAAATCTGTTTGTCATTCTGCATGAATATTAGCTTCAATAATCAGTGAACGTGTCTTTCTCTCACCGCAGAGCCGCATCAGGAGGATGTGGAACGACACTGTGAGGAAACAGTCAGAGTCTTCCTTCATCTCCGGAGATATCAACAGCACTTCCACACTAAACCAAGGTGACAGATCTTACTCAGTGAAACACTGTACTCTCAGATACGCTACTATCTATAGACTATATAACTATAGAAACTGTTTTTTTGTTTGTTTGTTTGTTTTTTCTGCTTGTTGACTGTGAGTCTGATGTTCAGTAATGTTTATATGAAAGTTATAATTATTTTTTCTTGTATCGTACTATAAGGTTAGGATTTAATTTATGTCCATTTTGTGGTGGAAATTCACCTATAAGATTAAAGTCAGGCCACTCAATAGTAAAATGATCAAACTAAATTTATTTCTGAAAATCAAAATTCAGGATAGTCTCTCTTACAACCGAAACATACTTCAGAGAGCTATGAAGTGAGCTCCAAACAAAACAGATTTTATTAACATACATATAAATTGTTCAGCAAACAAAGACTTTTAAAATTGATTGATTGGATAAACAAATAAATAAATTATCATAAGGCCTTCTACTTCCTTTTATCATATATGTACAATTTCCATTTTATCGACATCCCATAATAGTCGTGCCCACCTGACGTGCGTAAATATTTGACTCCCTAAAACTCTCCTGGTCCAACTGACCTTGACTGCAGAAAGAAATCATTGTTTCTAAGTTGCCTCTCACAGCATTTGTAGATTAGCTTTGAAACATCAAAGAGAGTGAGAGTGAGTGAGAGAGAGAAACATAAAATACAATATATCTGAGTTTTTGACAGAAAGAGTGGGCCAGTGCTCAGTACTCATGTGGCCTTGCCTTGGATAACTTACAACATCTCCATGCTTATCAGTCAAAATCGAATCCTTACGTGTACTTTCTTAAACAGTCAAGACTCTTTTGAAAGCATTACTTTTGTCCTTCTTTACTAATCCCAGAAACAACATATTTTAATAAACAATAAAGGTAGAAAATCTGTTTCAGTACTTGCAATGGTTACACAAATATGTCAAAAACAAATGGTATCTTTTCATTATTTAAAAATTATGCAAGGAAATCGATGCAACTCGTATAAGATTAACAAAATTGATCATGTATAAGCAGAAGCATTGACTGAATACACATAAGATAATAGTTGTCTTGCATTGCAATTATGCACAATTTATAGTAATTATCATAGTAACTACATGTAATAAGGACACAGTACAAGAGATCATTAAGAAACAGACAATTTATTACAGTGATATTTATACAGACTGCTAAAGTGAGAAATTTAGCTAAATGTAATATAAAAATCGTTGATATATATGAATGTAGATAAAATTGTTTTATATAGATCCACAGCGAGAACAAAGCCTTTATGTATAAAGGTATTCTATTCATAATGTATGTTATAATGCATTATCTTTTCATAAATAATTATAACCAAAGTTAAAATGCATTATAATATTTGCTGACTCCTTGCATTAATCTTTTTAAAGCTGTAACAATGAATAGATGTGTATTATAATATATTATAACTGCGGTTACAGGTATTTATGAGATCATACAATGCATTACATGGCATAAGTAATGCATTAAAAATACTTTTATAATGCATTATACATAAAGGCTTTAAGGAAAGTGTTACCACTTTTTTTTAAATTAAAATATTAACTTAATTACTATTATTTTATTACTACAGCTCCAAGTCAAAGCAGCAGCGAACAATGCTTGCAATCACCACTAATTTAAAAAGTGAACACTTGTATTATTGTAAGTGAACACTTACACAAAAAGTAATGAAGATATATTTGGTGTAACAATGTCTTTTTTTATTTTTTTTATTTAGTTATATACTGCTTGTTCATGGCATTAATCCATCTAACTAGCTATTTTATTAACCTATTTATAGCACTGCAAAGAGTGGACAGGTTTGTAAAAATTACAAAGAAACAAATCAGTTCAGTTTTCAGTCACATGACTGGCACAGAGACCTGGTGAGCAAAACATCCATCAACTGCAGCACAGGCCTGTCAATTTTCCATCTGTTTGAAGGCACGAATATTTAGATCACCTCTCAAAAGAGGAAAACCAAAAATATGTGAACAAAATACAAGATTTGGGCTCTTGTGATTCATACATAGTATTTTTATCTCACTAAAATCATGACATTCTAAAATGCTTAATCTGAAAAACACTTAAAGTGCCTTAATGTACTAAAACAGTGTTATTAAATGATCAAATTAAGTTTACACCTTATTGATGATGCATTGTAGATACAGGTGAGCAGATGAGCCCAGAATATGAATGCAACACACTAAATAGTTGTGTTTTCTTTATAATGTTTTTTTTTTATTTTATTTTTTTTATGGAAAAACGCTTAATGAGATGTTTATATTCTGGGTTCATCTGCTTGCCTGTACATAGTATGCACTAGGGTTGTCAAATCATATTTAAATACATGATTGATTCAGAAACTGCAGTGATTGACAGTGATGCCCAACGGATGAGACAAAACAGGACAAAACAGTTTTTGCTCTGGTACCGAAATTGGTATTGAGAACCGCAAAATTTTACTGATATTGGTAGTGACTAATGAAATGTTGGTACTGTGACAGCTCTAGTATGCACCATTATTGGATATATTGGATTTGGTACTGGTAAAAATCACTGGTGGTCAATGTAGGAAAGCCTTGTTTTGGCCTCCAGGTGGGTGTTTATTTAAGGGTGTCGCTTTGTTCTTTTCTCATCAGCAAGTCTTGAGGCCTTTGTCCTAGGTTGGAAAGCGACAATGCAGGTTGCTTTTAAAAAAATGATCAATTATTTAGGCTTTGCAAAAGTGTTGCTGATGAGAATATGATTTCCAGCTCTCATTGCCCCCTTGGTAAGGCATTAGATGTGACCGAGCGAGAGCTTGAGTGTGTTTGAGTCATACTGACCTTCTAATATGCTCAGCTATGATGCAGGACAAGTTTAGCTTTTCAAGTGTTCTTTGCTACACTTAGGCCCTATTTACACCTGATATTAAGATGTGTTTTGTTCAATCGCATCACAAGTAGACGAGAGGGACACAATCCAGTTTATACCTGGTGTGTTAATCCATCTCTTTTGTCCAATTTTGACCAGTTCTGTCCTGACTTCTTTGATAAAAGGGTCTATGGGTGGGTAATGGGGTGGAATGACACGTCGATGTAATCTATTACATTGATTACAACTTTATTGTGAGTTTTTCGAGAATGCGGTTGCAAGTTCTGAAAATGTGCAGTTCGGTTATAGAATGCGGTTATCACGCTCATAAAAAACAAAACACAACCGTATTAAGCAGCGCTGTCATATTAGCCATTAGCATTGTTTTGTGTGAAACATGAACATTAGGGATGAACGTAAACAGTGCCTAAATCGATAAAGTCAGTGTGTCGTTCCAGCCCTAGTGGGTGAATGTATGGGATTTTTCAGATCTTTCGATCTAATGGATGAATTAAGCTCACGCAGCTTACAGTAAAAATATGAACGCGGAAGGAGACAACGGAAAAACACACGAAGAGCAGCAGCTTTCATTTCTGCTCAGATAGCCGCAAGACCACATCAAACGCTGTGAGTGTGTGTTCGAAATCAGGCTTGGTGAGAATACTGTGCTGGTATATTTTTCGTCTTTAAACCAAACTTAGGTCTTCAGCCGACAAAGTTTAAATCCCATCTGGCTAGTGCGCTTCCCATAATGTTTACACGTTAGGTCAGTAGGCGGTCTTTTGTGGCTGTTCGAACACATTCGACCACAGGAGCGTTCAAATCTGGTCCAATCTGGTCAAACTACCTCTGGAAGTGGTTAAAATGGACAAGCTTAAAACGTTTTAGCCCCCTTTACACCCGTGTTTAATCCACTTGTGATCCGATCGATGAAAACGCACCTAGTGTAAACAGGGCCTTAGATTTGGGAATGAAAGTTCATCTAGCCTAATACTTTCCAGATCAAGTGTTTTTGTAGCACCCCTAATTATAATCTAAAAATATTTCGCTGTAATTTGGCATGGTGAAAGTTCCTCACTTCTGTTCAAGTACAGCATTTGGTTGGTGGGCCGTTCTGTTCACATATCTGAAATATGTGATTCTGAACCTCTCAGAACAACTTATCACTCTGTGGTTGTCTCAGATCACATTATGTAATGCCGATTTCTTCTGTTCTGCTTTCCTAAACCTCTTTCATTCACAGTCATCCCTCTTATTGCTCCTCTCTTTATCTGTTCAACAGGAATGACGGGCAACTATCTCCTAACTAACCCTCTCCTCAGGCCTCACGACACTAACAACCGCTATAACAACCTTCTTGCCGAAACCATCGTCTGCAGCACACCTTCACCTCCAGGTGCTCTACAGAGCTGTTCTCATTCTGCCGTTTGGGAATGTTGAGGTGGTGTGGGTTGGAGAAATACAGCACTATTAACACACAACTGTCATTTGCAGAGGCTGTAATAAAATCACTGCTGCCGTTCTTCTTTCAAAACAATTGTTTTTCAGCTGCATGAATCTTTTGCTTTTTTATTACCATTATCTCCAATTTATTAGTTCACCCTTTTTGTTAATGATTTTTTTTTTTTCTATTCCTGCTTTATATTGTTAACCGGGCAGTTCCTTGGGAAACAAGTCATCGTACCAAACTACACATAAAATATTATTTATTATAAAACTTTTTACTGTAATCATTTTTACAATGCCTTTTTTTAACGCTAATAACATTGCACTTCCACTTCCTTTTGAAGTCCTGCATGGCATTCCACGTAATCTGTAACTTGTACAGAGTGACGAATGGATTTGAACCATCTTTGTTCTACAAAGCCGGAAATCTTTGGAAGCATGATATGTGAATCAGAGCCTGTTCTCTGTAGTGATGTTGTTATTGAACATTATGAGAAGGATGTGCTGTGTCAACGTATTCAGTACAGACACACTTCAGATGCAGCTTTGATCGCTTCGGATCTAAACACAGTCAAAAAAAGCAATGCCATGCCTCTTTATGTAGTAGACTAATGGATGTGGTAAAAGGGAAAAAGAGAAAAGGCTTCCTACATGTGTTAAACTATTGAACCACAGGTCACTTTGTTTTAGTAATCCAAGTAGTCAGCATTTCCCATTTAATATTTATTATTTAAAACAATGCATTTAATCAACATTTTAAGCCACTTTAAGTATAAAACAAAGTGATCTACTGTAGCTTCAACAGTCTAAGTAGACAGAATTGAATAAATCATACAAATATTGCAGTTGTTTTACAAAACCAGGTATTCTGTACTTTATGGTACAATATGCAAAATTCACAGCATATGATGAAATTGATCATCACTGCGAATGAATCTTTGAATCTTTGTGAATAAATAAGAAGGCAGACAAGATTCAGTGCTGTTTACGGACATGTGGATAAATGTATTCACTCTGCTAATTAAATATACTAGTTTTATTTCTTTTTGTGAGTCTTTGTAGCCACGTCTCGGGGCTGACTGCAGCATGAACACATTCCGCAATGCCTGAAGCAGGAGGAGTGAACAAAAGAAACTCTTTAGTAATTGCATCTGAACAGCTCGCTCAGACCAGAGAAAGAACAATTTCCTTGAGACCTTCGCTCTTTACATTCCACTTAGGCAAACACCAGCAGCAGATGAAAAGAATATCCGTGCCTATTGTAAACACTGAGTGCATGCAATACATTTCCGACACCGAACAATCAAAGATCTGGCCTGGCTTTTCTCCCAGAATTCCTGCTTTCCAGTTTGTCCAACTGCATTCTGTCTGCATCTGTTGGCCAGGCTCTCCAGACAGTACCAGTCTGGATTATACCCATCGCCAATGCATAAACAAATGCAAATAACCTTGGCTCGGACAATGTTTTATGCTTGTTTACTTTATTTTTGTCCATCCTTTCTCCCCCTCAGTCCCGCTCTTCTCCTGTTCAACACTTTGATGCCTGTTTCACACTCTAAAAAGAGACTCCTTATTTCGCAGCAGAACAGATGTATTTTTCACATCCCGGCTATCTTATATTATTTAAATTCATCCTGTGCTCTGCATGAAACCGAGCAGCAGTTTATAAAATGTATGATTTTCTCCACTTTCTGTTCTATCACCACTTTATTTTTATTACTTAAGTGATACTGTTGATATTTTGTACTGCTCTGTAATTATGACTCAAGATGTTTATGCTTTCATATAGGCCTAAACAATTTTTTTGTAATTAATTTTGTTTTAAAGATTGTTTGGCTAAAACTTACACCTGCCACATTCTGCATTCAGCCTTCTGATAGACTCACTTACTACTGAAGTCAACTCACAAATCATTAAAAAAAATAGTTTAAAAGTTTAAAAAGCTCTATTGTTTTACACATTCACATTTTATTAATGGCACTTCTATCATGGACATTTACTGGAATAATCTGAGCCGAATTAAAATATTGATCATATTTTGTTGATTATTTATAACCGTGTTGGGTGCCATTCAAAATTGGACAATTTATTAAAGTAAACACCTGTCTATATAAAGTTTAACAGCTGAAAATGCATATCAGAGCAAAAACAAGTCATGAGTTTGAAAGGACAGCCTGCAGAGTGGAGAAACAGGATTGTGTCGAGGCACCGGTCTAAGGAAATCTACAAAACTGTTTAGTGCATGGAAGGTTAACAAGAGCACAGCGGCCTCCATTATTCTTAAATGAAAGAAGTCTGGAACAGCCAGGACTCTTCTAAGGGAAATAAAAAAAAAAAAAAAAAAAAAAAGGAGGAAACAGGATGGAGATTTGTAATTCAGTTTTGAAGTGAATTCAAATGGAATGAAATTTAAAGAAATTCATATCATTGCTCTGAGTGTAGTTTTAATACTTTTTTCTTTTCACATTTCAGTATAATCACCCCATAAACAAACTAATATCAAGAAGTGTTTGAAATGCTTCAAATTAGAATATACTGTATATACATTTCTTTAATATATCATTAATAAATTAACATTTATTTTTATGGGCAAGGGTGTATTATTAGCACACTTGTGTGGTTATAATCACTAAAATGATAATCACTTTTTGTAGCTGTTAATAGTTTTTAATCATGTTTAAACTTGATTTATGTCAGGAAACAGCAGGCTGTCATTGCAAAATTTCAAAAAAAAAATTAATTAACTTGGTTAAAACAAAATGCCAATTTATATGAAAATAATATAAGCACAATTGTTTCACCACAAATTACGTTATTAAATTACAATTCAACATCTTGTGGCGTCTGGCCAGTTCAATTCAAATTTGAACTTGTGAATTAAAAAAAGAGCCAATTCCTATTTGTTTATCAATTTTATTTCAAATTGTGAGTGAAATAAAATGTGTGGTGGATCTTGATGGGCTGAATTCAGACATTTGTAATTTGCAAGCTTTTCTGCTTGATGATTTCTCACTTTCTGTCTTCGTTGCAATTTTCTAAAGAAGGCGTTATTTGACTCTTTCTTTTCGCACATGGGCAGTTCTCAGGTCAGCTAGCCTGAGCAGACACACATGATGTGAGTGTTTGCACCCTGCCTGCAGTCTGTAATCGGTGTGCTCTACAAACATGCTTCCATTCTGTTGTGTTCTATACAGACATTTACAGCATGTTTTGTGTCTGTGCTTTTCGCTGTTGCATCTGGCATTCATTTACAATAATGGCTCTTTTTGTGTTTTTGCAAGAGGTTCTTTGGCTGCCTTTTAGCATTCTTTTTCTCTGTGCTATACTGTTAAGGACATTAGTTTATGGAACGGTGAACATTTTGTTTGAACAGTTTCTGTTTAGTGACATGCATCTCTACTCTTTAAAAGAGGACCTATTATGCCCAAGTCTTGTTTTTTTTTTTTTTTTTTTTCAAAAAAATATAATTTTTTTCATACTTGACATTGTTGCAGCTCCTTTCTTCCCAGTCTGTCAGTATCACTCTGGGCAGCGTTTCCCAAAAGCATCGTAAGCCTAAGTTGATCGTAGCTCCATTGGTGGCAATGGTTCTTTACGATCAGCTTAATGTGATGTTACACGGCAACTTTTTGAAGAGTTGCCCCGTGTATCATCACCTTTAGGCTTACGATGCTTTTAGGAAACGCAGCCCTGTTTGGTTCCTGTCTCTATGAAGCCCCTCCTTCTGAAAAGCACAGTGTGCTCTGATTGGTTGGCTGGACCAGTGTGTTGTGATTGGTCAAGTGCTACAAGCATGCTTGGGTAATGCCCCGCCCCTTACCATAATCACGAGTTTCAACTCTACTGATCAACTCAACCAGTCCCCCGCCCCATTATTTTGCCTGTACCTTGGGCGGGAATTATTTAAATGAGGAATATTGTGCCGTGTTCATTCCCAGAAGAAAACTCAAGACTACAGTGGAGGCGTTTCAGGGAGTTCAAAAACAGTCCGCACTGAGAGAATAACTCCCTTTGGAATGACTTTGTGCTTTGGAAATTTGCAAATCTTTTTCATGCTCAAACTGCAACATTCCACACTAAAGAAAGTTGAACATGGAAAAAAACATAATAGGTCCTCTTTAATTCATTATTTTAGTTTTTAATATGTTATTTTTAGTTGGCATTTGGCATGTAATGAGTGGGATGAGAAATATCATGTCTTTAAATAGTAACAAATACCCAGTATTGTCTGTCATGCTACTTATTATTTGTTCATTTCACTGAATTTTTTGTTTTTCATTTCAGGCCAGCACTCGCTGTCCAACAGCCGCGATGTCAGCACCATGGACACACTTCCTCTCAACGACAACTTCAACAACAGTTACTCCCTCCGAGAGGACGACTACGAAGACCCTGCATTGAGCTGCCCAACTAGTTGCGCTGTGCGCCTGGACGACGCTGCCCTTGAAAAGATGATCATCTCCGAGCTGGTTCACAACAACCTGAGGCCTCGCAGGTTACCGCAAAACCAAACCAGCTCAAAATGCCAACCAGGGTCCGACAGGGACAGAGACCTGGCTCCACAGGAGACCTGCGTCAGCGTTGACGGGGGTGTCGGGAACAGAAGCGGGAATGGAGTCGACGTTATAGTTGCTGATGCCGACACCTCCGCTTTGCCGCCATCCGCCAGCCACCAGCCGCTGGAGCTTCTTCTCCTTCACCCGAACGACCGGGAGACCCTCGAGGCTCCGCTTTTGCCCCAACGAATTCATTCGCTCCTTTACTGCACACAAAAGGCATCTCAGCAGGCTGTCAGGCCACAGAAGGACAGCAGAGAGCCAGAAGAAGATGAGCAAACCGCGAGAGAGGAAGACAACGCACCCTCGCCAAATAACAGAGACTCCTTGTACACAAGCATGCCCAATCTCAGAGACTCTCAGTCCTCCTCACCTTCCGAATCCCCCGACCTGGTCAGTGGACAGGACGATGGTTCCCCTTGCTCATCTGCTCAAAGTGAAATTGAGGAACACTGCTACAAGAGCTTGCCCGACTTGGGAGATGGGACTCAAGCGCTTTCCTACTATCAGATTAGCCGAGGAGGCACTAGCGAGGGCTGCATTGGCCCCAGGCTCCCCGAGGGCTGCCTTCCACTAGAGAGCGAACCCACTAGCGATGGACAGATGCAGCTAATCACCAGCCTCTGAGCCAAGAATGTCAACTTTCGTCCGTTTTCTTCTTTTGCCTCACATTCTGTCTATTCAGCCACAAACGACAGGAAGAGAGGGACTAGTCAACGGCACAATGACTCTTTCTCACTTGTTTTTTTTAGTAACAGAACTGATGGTCTGGTCAAACACAAGCAGAAAGTATCGAGACTGGCATCATATACATCTGTCAAAAGCTTTGTACAGTATACTGTAAAAAAGAAAAGAAAAAAAGAAACATGCCAATGTCTGATTTTTGTAGAACTTTGAAAACTCTCCCAGCCAGTTTGCAAGTGAATCTTCCCTTCTTGGAAATACAGGATGAATGGAGAGAGACTGTGATACAGAAAATTAAAAGAATTATCCCAGACTCAGGCCTTATATTTTCTCTATTGCACAAATAACTGTTGTACGAATGACAACTAAAAATATATTTTGCAGTACCAAGTGTAAAGAAAGACAGTTCAACCCATAATCATCAAATCTCCACTTGTGAATGATGTGTTCATTTATGGATTTTACCATGAAAATTGTATTTTGCCAATGTATATGTACAAAAAAAAAAAAAAGCTTCCTTATTTTAATGTTTTTTTGTTGTTGTTTTTTTTAAGCTTAACGGAAGCTGTGTCTTGCACAGATTTGGTATGAATTGGACTAATATGTAATTTCTTTTACTTAAAAAAATGCTTTGACTTTGTCAGGGATCAGTAACATTCATATGTGTCAGCGCAATGTCTTAAGAACATCTCATTGTTTGGCACTAAATAATTTATTGTATGAAGGATGGAAATAAAAAGGGTTGGAATGAAAGTGGTTATGATGTAACACTGTTGATATTCATTTCAGTCTTTTTTAAGACCGCATTACAGATGTACATTCAACTCTTGTTTGATATTGAATAAATGTGACAATTTTTTCTTGTTTGCAGATATATCAATCATTCGGTGCAGCATTAAACAAGCAAAACGATTTTGTTAGAAGTATGACAAATGAAAAAAACTGCAGAGATTGCCTGATTACTTATTTGCATTGTTTAGTTTTTTTTAATCTATTAGCAAAACATCAAGTCAGCATGAAACTCATTTTTCTCAATTCATAACCCATTTTACCACACAAATGTGATGTATTTCATAGGGGAAAAGACTTTTATTCATACGTCTAGATCTGATTTGGAATAAATAGCTGGTGGCTGATTTGATGGCTGATTTTGCCTTGTAAAGGTGCAGTCGCATTATTAAAATTTTACTGTAAAAAGTAAATAAAGTCAGAAGTCAGTTTCAAACCAAGCAGCTTTCTGTCCATCTACCTGGCGAATTCACAGGACCAATTTGAACCCGTTGAGAAATCTTCACTGGGAAATCTTTCACCCTCACATGAAATTCCCAATTGCATGGATTCCTATTAAAATTACTGTATTTTGGCTGTGAAAATGTCCAAAAAAAAAAAAAAAAGGTAAATTAAACCACAAATTAAAGGATTAGTTCACTTTCAAATGAAAATTAGCCCAAGCTTTACTCGACCTCAAGCCATCCTAGATATATATGACTTTCTTCTTTCTGATTAACAAAATCTGAGAAATATTAATAAATATCCTGACACATCCAAGCTTTATGAACAGGGTTCACGAGTATGAGCTGAAGAAAGTGCATCCATGCACATCCATCCAACTTAAATGTGTACTCCACCTGGCTCCAGGGGGGTTAATAAAGGCCTTCTGAAGTGAAGTGAAGCGATGTGTTTGTGTAATCCATATCTGACAAGTTATGAAGTAAAATATCTAGCTTCCACTATACTGCCTTCCGTATTCAACATATGAAAAAAAGTGTAAAACTCTTGAAGTTCAAAATGCTTACGCTACATCCTACGCCTTCCCTATTCAACTTACGGAAAAACTGACGCGATGCCAGTTTATGCTTTCTTTGTAACTTGAATACGAAAAGTGGTCTGGCGGAAGCTAAGATATTTTACTTCATAAGTTGTTAAATATGAATTTTTTACACAAACACATCGCTTCGCTTTAGAAGGCCTTTATTAACCCACCGGAGCCATGTGGAGTACACGTTTATGATGGATGGGTGTGGATGGATGCACTTTCTTCAGCTCATACTCGTGACCCCTATTCATAAAGCTCGGATGTGTTAGGATATTTATTAATATTTCTCAGATCTTGTTAATCAGAAAGAAGAAAGTCATACACCTAGGATGGCTTGAGGTTGAGTAAAGCTTAGGCTAATTTTCATTTAAAAGTGAACTAATCCTTTAAGAAATATTGAAAGCTCCAGAATGATGAACCACACATTTCTACCATAGTTCATGCAACTGAATATAAGAGCAGTTAAGCTCAAAAGCTTAAACACAAAGAAACAGGGCCTCATTTTTGTGTAGAAACCATCCTACGTTTGATCTTATGATCATTTCTCCAGTGAGCGTACATGATTCAGAGAACAAACGTATACACAAAAAACCTGCGTATGCCTCTTACAGGTGTGAAATTTATAAATCGCAAATGATCTTGAAATTTTGCGCAGCTGAATGGTTTCCGATCTCTGCTTTGTAAATGCCACCTAATTAATGTCATTAACATATAAAAGAGCACCAGTCAACATCCAAATCCTTTACTTGAGAATGGCAAGCGGCAAGAATTGCTTTGATTTCCAAATACCTGCAGTACTCCAACTCACTGCCACAAGGAAATGTGCGTAGGCCTACGTCTGTTTAGACCCTGACATGGCGCTAAGCATTTTTCCACATTAAAGAACATTGTTATAAATATGAACGTTGGCGTGGATTTCGTTTTATAAATGAGGCCCCAGATCTCTTGCATTTTCTATATTATGAAGACGTTAACCAAAAAAAAAAAAAAAACCTTTCAGAAGATGACTGAGGAAGGGAAACTTTTTTTTTTTTGCATATCCAGAAAGTTTTAATATTGTATGGTTATTCTGTAAACTTCTATGTACTTGATTTGTACAGTTTTTTGACAGTATTTTTTTTTATTTTTAACATTAAATGGCAGTGCTTAAAACTGACAAATCAGACCCTATATATTCTACATTGTATTCAATTATTATTAATTAATTATTGTAATAAATTTTTATAAATTAATGTAATTTTGTTACATTGTGGACATAATTAACTAATTAACTCTTTCCTCTTCAGCATTTTATTTTTAAGTTGCCAGCCAGCGCAAAATCAAATATGATTTACAAAACTTTCATGGCCCTTAAAATATTTTGTTGTATGAATATGTAAACGGTCAATATATCAAAAGAAAGAACAGAAGAAAAAAAAATTCTAACTTAATTATATTCTAACTTCATTCGTTCTTTTTTGAATGTTGGTACGTTTCATAAAAACAAAAAACATTTCAAACAAAAAGCTTAGAAAATCGTGTTTTTGTCAAAGACTTCATCCGGATGGGATTCAGAAAGATGATCAAAACAGATGGAGTAAAGTGACATGTAGCCAAGTATGGTGTCCCATACTTGGAATATGTGCTCTGCATTTCACCCATCCAAGTGAACACACACCTGGAGCAGTGAGCAGCCTTTTTATTTGCTGTGGCACCCCAGGAGTGATTGGGGGTTAGGTGCCTTGCTCAAGGGTACCTCAGTTCCCTACCAGGAAATGAGACTCAAACCAACGACCTTCGTGTTACAAGTCTGACTCTTTAATCATTAGGCCACAACTGCCCTAATTTCCTAAATAACTGGTGTCATTTCCTCTTCATGGGTTTGACATTTCATTCAGTAATGTTAGGCAGTTTTTATTTATATGCCGTTGAATGTTTATTGATCATGTTACTTTACTTGTGCATAAGCAATGCTTGTGTCCACTCCTTCTGGTTTATGCCATAGACTGTAAAAAAAAAATATGAACGTAGTGACATCACCCGTAGGTTTCTGAAGAGCATTTTTGAAACCTAAAGCCGGCCAGCCGTTGCCATCCTGGCAGCGCGTCACCACGCGTCACCACCGGATAACAGAAAATGGGCAAAGAGGTGGGACGTGGGTGGAGCTGAGGTGACGTGACGGCAGCAGACAAACGGCTAGTGGTGACAGCAGCGGCAATCCACCTGTCATGTCAAGTGGCCGCGCCCCTAATTATGATGAACTTTAAGGCTTAATATAATTTAAACGGATGAGTTATAAAAAAGATTCACCCCCCTCACAGTTATCATGAAGGGCAAAATTGGCTATATAGACCAAAACCACCATTTGTACCAGGCTGTAAACATGTTTTTTTCTAATGTAAAGTTGGGCATTTTAACATGGGGCTCAATGAGATTCTGCTCTCGTTTGGAGCCTGTCCATATTGGCTTCAAGAGAAATGGGGGGAGGTTGCCGCTTGGTTTATGCAGATCTTCTTCTTCGCTTGTTTTTGGATCTGGAGATGCTGTAGTATTTCAGAAGTTTCGTAACCACGACCCCTACTGTATAACAGTGAAAATGCAGATCACTGCAACAACTCGCCAATGGCAGAAAAGAGTTTTGTCAGAAATGAGGGAAAATGAGCACAAGTGAGCGTCAGTGATGGGGAAAAACCTGAATCTTTAAAATTAATTCTTAATTCGTGGCTAAGATATCTTGTTTTCCTATATGTCATGTGTGAATTAAATTATTAATAACCATAGACCATAAGACTTTTCTTTGCAAATATGTGAAAGCTTGGCCAACATATTGCAAGTATACAGTCCTGTTGAACATGTTTTTGCATCACTGAGGCAGTGAGAAGGAATGATTCAATGGCAACGACACCGAGGAATGACGACCCCTGAATTCCAAATAGAATCATGCCAATTTATTGAGGCCCCGTTTACACTAGTGCGTTTTCGTTTTAAAACGCATAAGTTTTGCTACGGTTACGCCTGTCGTTTACACAACTCTGGCATTTTCGAACCTCGAAAACGGAGACTTTCGAAAACACTGCAGACCCCGTTTTAGTTTGAAAAAGCCGGGGTTGCGTTTCAGTATAAACGGACCAAAATGGAGACTTTTGAAAACGATGCCGTGGCTGCCCATGTTCACTCTGAGGATCCTTGACGACCGTGTAAACAATAACATGGAGACTGAACTGCAATCTTTGTTTGCTTTGTTGTAATTTTTTAGGAGCCATTGTTCAGTTAAACTCAGCATTTTTTTATACTGAAGCTTTCTAAATGCGCAAGAGGCAACTGTTTACACTTGTACAAGCATGTCCAGTGTGCATGAACAGTCATGTGACATGCGTTTTGGGCCGTGTAGACGGAGATCGTTTCTGAAACGCTGTGGAAACGCCAGTATAGACGAGGATCGTTTTCATTTTAAAACGCCGTTTTAAAACAAAAACACACTAGTGTAAATGGGGCCTAAGAGGGATTAGTATAGCAACTCTTCACAGCACCTGGGATGCTAAGGGTAAAATTCTGAGGAAACGTAAAATATTCCATTTTGGCTGGAGCTTCATCCCGGCTGTGGGAAGCTTGGAATATCAAATAGAACCAAAGCAGACAATAGCTGTTTCCATCTACCTATTTTTATGTGCATTTTGGGATATCGAATAAAAAAACCTAGATGGAAATGCCAAAATGCGCATAAATTCAAAAAAATGTGTATTAAAAAAAACATATGCGCTTAAATGAGTCTGATAAATTTTTACGAAAATATGCGCATTATCTACGATGGAAACACTTTTACCGAATAAATTCTTTGATGAGCATCAAAAAAAGACGTATGACTTTGCGGTGGGATGGCATATCTGGACCAACCAGCAGACCGTTCTCCTTGCACAGCATCCGAAATGCTGTTTTCAAGGCATTCTGTAATGCAAATCGCTGCACAATTGAAAACAGGTCTCGGGGAATGACCTTTTTAAGACTGAACATTTGTTTCTGGTTGTATTTGGTCATTATATAATTATATTGATAGTAGTTGGCCACCAGAGTCAGTCAGAGTAAAATAGCTAGCAATGTCGCTAGTTAGCTGTGAAAGTTGAGACATGAGTTTACATTTCTAATATAGTTTTAGATTGTTATATCTTATTTTATAAACTAAATTTTCTGAAGTTTAAATATGCATCTTTATTTTCTTAGTGCTATAAAAATACAGAAAGCAGCCTGTGTGATTTGTATTTGATGATTTGTTTCATTTTATCAATGGTGGTCAATTCTAAGCTAAAAAAAAAAAAAAAAAACTAAAATTGGGTTACAAGAAAACTTTATTTCATTTAATGTGAAAATTTTATTATATCTCAGTATGGGCGTTTTCACAATTCTTATGCAAGAATAAAGCAGCCAAATACATGACAAGCCTGAACTTTGACTATTTCTTATTTAAATAAATATTTTATATGTCTAACTATAGAGATTTCAAGTAACTAGAACTTTTTGTACACCACGTACATTATAAACCACTGAAATCGGTTGATAAATGTAAACGTTATTTTTGTTCAGAAAAAACGCAGCTCGTTTACATTTACTTGCATTTGTTAACAGCGCAGCCTTGCCCTGCACAATATGGCGGACTTATCGCAGCAACAGTCCAAAGAGGCCAATAGGGCGTCTAGTGTTTATTATAATGTCTATGGTTACCACGAAATAAAATGTATCGTTATTTTAATTATATTATAAACAATATAATTAAAAACCACGCTAAGTATTGTAAATACATGATATATGCTTACAATAATTGTGTAAGTAGTAAAGCAATACAAACGCAACGGGCGTTTTGAGTTTAGAAACATTTTGAGTCACCCCTCCCTTGCCTCACAGTGGTTTGGTCCACCGCGCACGTCACACTTGTGTGTGTACAAGTCCGGCAGCGCCGGCGGGAAAGAACAGTTTTTCAGACAGTAGTTGAGAGGAATTCCTATAAGTAGGCTGTCAAGGCTATTTTATTAAAAAACAACGGATAACGTGGTTATTTTCTCTTTAATACAGACAATGCTTTATTATATGCTTGTAATTAATTATAACAACAACAAAAAATGATGATAACTGATATTTTTTTTTCCGTGAGTCCGCTATGTTAGGGATTATAATTACCTAGCTTGTTTCGTAGCTTGTCTACGATAGTTTAGTCACCCACACCAACAACAACTAACACTGTGATAAGCATATGTGTGAACTGTAATAAGGCTAATAGATTACTGTTGTGTGTTGGGTTTTGCTCAGTAAAGACTATGCATTGTTTTTTATACCTTTTATTATTTTATACATTTTCTAGTGCTTGAAGTTTCTTCATGTAGGTCTATTTTATCTGTCTTTGTTCTATTGTAGTTTGTCTTTGCTCTTTCTTTATCACAGTTTATTTTTCTTAAGTAAGCTTCAGAGTTTTTTAGGCTAGTATACATTTTTTAAATTATATTGAAATTGATGATAATTATGAAATTTCAATGATATGGAAAATGTTGATATCATAAAAATCTTATTTAAAGCAAAAATAACTATATTGTGATATATATCGTTATCGTGATACAAAATTACTCATATCGTGATATAAGATTTTGGTCATATCGCCCAGCCCTAATATACAGTGGCTTCTACTGCAGCAACTTCCATTTTTCTTAGTGGTATTTAGCGCCAGTTTATCAGGACTCACTGGAAGGAAACAGTGTTTTATTCACAAATGTTTTATGCAATATTCCAAATTTGCGCACAAGTTAAATTTGCAACTTTGGATGGAAACATAGTTAATGTGTTTACTCAGCTGATGCGAATAAAGGCTCTGCATTATAACATAAGGACGATTTTTGTGTTCACACAAATTTGTGCGCAGACAACAGTGTGAATGTGTGAATCAATTTGTGAATGATTTGAGATCCTGTAAAGACAAGGTGGAGACTTAAGTGCTCAACTGTGTGCAAAATGGAGCAGAACACAGAAAATTAAGTATTGTTGAGCCTTAAGTAAGCCACTTTTGCTCCACCTGAAAATGCAGCCTTCATTCTTTAATCATGACTTCCTGGTGCAAGAGCAAGTATGCACCGCACAAATGGACAGCAGGTGACGGCTGCTCCAGAGAGCATGCAGTGCCAAATCTACTGGATGTGACGGCGCTTCCCTGATGATTTATGTAGACGACTGTCTCAGTACTGTCAGTCTCTCTCAGTATGTGAAATCACTACACAACTGAGCAAAAAGCTTTGAAAGCCAAGAACACAAACTGTATTATGTTCCAAAGTACCCTTGTTAGGTACTGCAGACCAGATAACAAACACACAAGCTTCTCCAGAATTTTAAGAACATATCTGTCATGACAACTTTGACCCAAGGCAACCTCAACCCAAGGCCGAGATACACCAAGCTGACGGTCGGCCGTTGGGCAGTAACAGGCCGTTAGGCTTAGTTTTTTCGGTGTGTTCCGCACCATTGGCTCTAGTTGGACGACGTAGGGTCTTTTTTTGACCCGATTCAGCATGTTGAATCAGTGTTAGGCCCTCGGTCAAAGAGAGAACTCTGATTGGCTGTTTAGCTTAGCGAACGAGACGGTGTGCGAGAATAAAAGCAAAGCGATGAAAGCAAGCAAAGAAGTCAAGATGGTACAGACAAAATATTTTATTATATAATATTACGTCATCTTACCTGGGCATTCAAATGCACAAATATATAATTGGAATGAAGAAAGTGATCAGCGTGATTGATATTCAAAATGGTAAGCAATCGCAGCTTTGTTTACAGTCCTAGTTTCGGTTTCCCTTTTTGAATGACAAAAGTAGACTATTGATACCTGCTGATATAGACAGATATTTACTTACACGCAGGCACAGAATGCACGTGCTAGTTGACAGTCGCCTTTAGTCCTTTTGGTGTGTTAAAGCACAGCTTTTTGGCCGAGACAAAAAAGAACACCTCTAGTTCTTTGAAGCCGACTTGGTGGGGCCCGGGCTTTAGACAGTTCCTGCCCCAAAAGCCTGGGACACACTATAAGGCCCTGTTTACACTGGTGCGTTTTTGTTTTAAAACGCATAAGTTTGGCTATGGTCCATTTTTTAACCTTGAAAATGGAGACTTTCGAAAATGCTGCTGACCCCGTTTTAGTTTGAAAACGCCGGGGTTGCGTTTTAGTATAAACAGACCAAAACGGAGACTTTTGAAAACGATGGTGTGGCTGCCCACGTTCGCTCTGCGTATCCTTGACGACCGTCTAAACAATAAACATGGAGACTGAACTGCAATCTTTGCTGGCTTTGTTGTAATTTATAACAGCCATTGTGCAGTTGAACTCAGCATTTTTTTATACTGCAGCTGCCTGAAACGCTGCGGAAACGCCAGTGAAGACGAGGATCTTTTTTATTTTAAAACGCTTTCGTTTTGAAACGAAAACGCACTAGTGTAAACGGGGTCTAAACCAACTTCAAAGAAGTAGCGGCGACGAAAACTGACAGTGTAGTCCCCTCACGTCAGTTGCATCTGGACCAAAAAGCAGCGCTTGCTTACCATTTTGAATATCGGTTATGTTGATAACTTTCTACATTTTAAGCTGCTCATGTTGTTATGAAAATATTTTTGGAATGCTCGGGTAGGATAACATAACATTAGACCAGCCTTATGTCTGTGCCGTCTTGCCTTACTTGCTCTCTTTCATCACTGACTCGTTTGCTAAACTGAACATCCAATCAGAGTTTCCACTCTCACCGACAGCCCCGGGCAAACTGCTGCTGACGTGAGCCCAACGAGAGCTTGATTTGTGGGACACACCACAAAAACTAGCCTGACAGACGCTCACCTACTGCCCGACTTTGGCCGACGACCGACTTTCGGCTTGGTGTCTCCCGGCCTAAAGGCCTGAGGGTGACATGAGGTGGGAGTTAAGGTGTCTCTCTATCACCTACTTTTAAAAAAAGTACAAGACTTGTATCAGGACCTGGTTCCTAGAACATTTATAATGTAACTCTTTCACCGTCCTCAAAAAATAGTGTTACTGGCTGAACATCTACAATACTGAAATGTGTTCAATTTTAATGTTACTTGGAAAAAATATCAGAATATTGCTGAATGGCAGTAAAATATTTTTTAAACTACAAAGTGCAATTTTGCGGAGTTGCTAATGATGGAGTTGCCAATTAATGGAAACATTCATAAAAACTTTTGTTCCAAGTGCGCAAAATACAACAACAATCCACCTGCATATACACTAACCAGATGAGACGCATAAAAGAGAGCCATAAACAAGCAGACTGCACTAGCACTCTTTTATCAGCATGTTTTTAAGACACAACACCAGGCTTAATGAAAGTCTTAAACACCTTCAAAAAGCTTTGCAGGGTTTCTATGCATATATATTGCCTCATTCTTACTCTGAAAAACAGCCTGTCTCATCCTATTTCTATGTAATTATCACCCTTCAGGTGGAGCAGATGGCAAATTAACCGCTGGATGCAAACTGCTGACAATGTTGTCGTCTTATCCATTTTGCATGATGACAGTGTTAGTGTTTTATGCACATCCTGATTACAAGAATTTTGACGGTGGGTGGTTTTTTTCAGAGACTTAAAGTATGGAATGATTTCTGCAGAAGTTCTAAGGCTGCTGTTTGTGCGTGTGTGTGTGTGTGTGTGTGTGTGCGATATAATCAAGCACCATCTCAAAATTTGTTGTTTGCATAAAGAAGATTCATTAGTAGCACTTGTTATGCAGTACAAACTCATTGGTTATCATTTGGAGAGAGAGCTTTTCTTTTAACACAGTTCACATTTTTGAGAAAGTGTATTTCCTTTTTTTCGTTAGGCTTGCAATGTATGTGTCTAAGTAAATCAATTCATTTTGTGAACGAGTGCACCGGGAGTTAAATTGGGCCTCATCGATCTGGAGCACTGTAACAGACACAAACCTGTTGCAAGGCTTTATAGACAGTGTCCAGTTTTTTTTCCTTACCCCTGGGGAGTATTATAGTGTCCAATTCACTTCATAAGTAGAGTAGAGTAGTTGAGCCAGTGAGAACTAGCATGGTGTTCCAGGTTCTCAGCCAGCTCTAAATCAAATCATTGTGTGGAGGAACTATGGTTTTGTAGTAAGGAGTTGTTTTATTTACCCATTTTGGGAAAAATGTGTGTATTTGTTCATTTAATTTTTTTTAATGGTGAATGATTTAAAATTATAGTAGAGTGTTTTTTCTACTAGAGATCATATGAACTTGGTCAGTGAAAAGTAGATAAAAACGATGTTAAAAACGTCGCTAATGAGGATTCCTTGTGTTCGAAACAAAAGATTTATAAAGCTCCAAAGCAGTGTTTTAAAATGGGCCATCACTAGATATTGTTGAAAAGTCGTTATTTTGTTTTTTGGCGCATGAAAAGTATTCTCATCACTTTATTATATTAAGGTAGAACCACTGTACTCACATGAACTGTTTTAAATATGTTTTTAGTACCTTTATGGACATTGAGAGGTTCATTGGCTTTGCTCTCATTGGAGGCCTCACTGAGCCATTGGATTTCATCAAAAATACAGTGGGTACGGAAAGTATTCAGACCCCCTTAAATTTTTCACTCTTTGTTATATTGCAGCCATTTGCTAAAATCATTTAAGTTCATTTTTTTTCCTCATTAATGTACACACAGCACCCCATATTGACAGAAAAACACAGAATTGTTGACATTTTTGCAGATTTATTAAAAAAGAAAAACTGAAATATCACATGGTCCTAAGTATTCATACCCTTTGCTCAGTATTTAGTAGAAGCACCCTTTTGATCTAATACAGCCATGAGTCTTTTTGGGAAAGATGCAACAAGTTTTTCACACCTGGATTTGGGGATCCTCTGCCATTCCTCCTTGCAGATCCTCTCCAGTTCTGTCAGGTTGGATGGTAAACGTTGGTGGACAGCCATTTTTAGGTCTCTCCAGAGATGCTCAATTGGGTTTAAGTCAGGGCTCTGGCTGGGCCATTCAAGAACAGTCACAGAGTTGTTGTGAAGCCACTCCTTCATTATTTTAGCTGTGTGCTTAGGGTCATTGTCTTGTTGGAAGGTAAACCTTCGGCCCAGTCTGAGGTCCTGAGCACTCTGGAGAAGGTTTTCGTCCAGGATATCCCTGTACTTGGCCGCATTCATCTTTCCCTCGATTGCAACCAGTCGTCCTGTCCCTGCAGCTGAAAAACACCCCCACAGCATGATGCTGCCACCACCATGCTTCACTGTTGGGACTGTTTTGGACAGGCGATGAGCAGTGCCTGGTTTTCTCCACACATACCGCTTAGAATTAAGGCCAAAAAGTTATATCTTGGTCTCATCAGACCAGAGTCCTTCAGGTGTTTTTTTTAGCAAACTCCATGCAGGCTTTCATGTGTCTTGCACTGAGGAGAGGCTTCCGTCGGGCCACTCTGCCATAAAGCCCGACTGGTGGAGGGCTGCAGTGATGCTTGACTTTCTACAACTTTCTCCCATCTCCCGACTGCTTCTCTGGAGCTCAGCCACAGTGATCTTTGGGTTCTTCTTTACCTCTCTCACCAAGGCTCTTCTCCCCCGATATCTCAGTTTGGCCGGACAGCCAGCTCTAGGAAGGGTTCTGGTCATCCCAAACGTCTTCCATTTAAGGATTATGGAGGCCACTGTGCTCTTAGGAACCTTAAGTGCAGCAGAAATTTTTTTGTAACCTTGGCCAGATCTGTGCCTTGCCACAATTCTGTCTCTGAGCTCTTCAGACAGTTCCTTTGACCTCATGATTCTCATTTGCTCTGACATGCACTGTGAGCTGTAAGGTCTTATAAAGACAGGTGTGTGGCTTTCCTAATCAAGTCCAATCAGTATAATCAAACACAGCTGGACTCAAATGAAGGTATAGATCTCAAGGATGATCAGAAGAAATGGACAGCACCTGAGTTAAATATATGAGTGTCACAGCAAAGGGTCTGAATACTTAGGACCATGTGATATTTCAGTTTTTCTTTTTTTAATAAATCTGCAAAAATGTCAACACTTCTGTGTTTTTCTGTCAATATAGGGTGCTGTGTGTACATTAATGAGGAAAAAAAATAAACTTAAATGATTTTAGCAAATGGCTGCAATATAACAAAGAGTGAAACATTTAAAGGGGTCTGAATACTTTCCGTACCCACTGTATCTTAATTTGTGTTCCGAAGATGAACGAAGGTCTTAGGGGTGTAGAACGACATGAGGGTGAGTAATTGATGACAGAATTTTCCTTTTTAGGTGAACTAACCCTTTAAGGTCTACATCTATCTGTCGGTCTGGGGGGATTAAGCATCCAACACCACTGTTTGAACTCTTCCAGCACCACTGTGCTACAATGATGGAGTGTGTTATTTTAATGTAGGAGAGCAGCTGCAGCACTACCTGAGGGAGATAACACGAAGAATAACAACACTAGAGGTATCATTTAATATAGATGAACTGCTGATTTTCAAAAGCAGCAGGCCACATCTATTGCCATTCTCTGTACCATTCATCTGACACCCATCAGAGACTTGTCACTGACACTTGATCCTTGGATTTTGTTAAGCCTTATGGATACATTGAGGAATGGATTTGTAGGGAAACTAATCAAAATTGTGATGTGTTGTCTGTGACACATTCGAAAGGGCAATGGTAAAACAAGATAAAACAGCACTCAGGATATTATGGGTACAATAAATTTACCCTCATGCAGACACAATAATCTCAGTTCCCAAACTAATAATACACACCATGCTGAAATGGCAAGACGGCAAGACAATGAGGCCATTTCAATATCTTTATTTTTGAGGCTCCCATTGAGCATGATTAACCAATTTCCAACAGACCACATGTAACAAGTTTGCGTGTGGGTTACAAAAACATAAAAATGATCACATAGTGAATAAGAAGAGACAGCAATGTGTGAATGTCTGCAAGACAAATTACTGAAGTAACACAAAAGCTGCTGTCACTCAGAAAGGTCATTCTAACGTTTTTCACAAGAGTCTCGAAAGATGTAGATAAAAGGATGTCAAATGAACTGCAGCAGTTTGCTGTGTACACCGGCAAGGCTGTACTAAAGGGCATTCTGGGCGATAAGTTGTTTGACCATTTCATGACATTCAGTATCACCTTGGGCCTTCGATCTTCTTTCACCCGTCTTGACACTTGGCAGTACTGAGTACTGAGTTGATGATGCTTCATTGCAAAAACAAAAGAGCTAAATGGACATCACATTATTTGAGCTTGTCTCCAAAAGAGAGGACAGTTGGAGTCTTGCTCTGGTGAGAAAAAGCTGGAATTAAAGGGAGAGATATCCAAATCCAGTATAGATAAAGTGCTAAAAACAGTCTTTATTTTACAGAAATACTGGGAAGGATTTTTGGAAAAAAAAAAAAAAAAAAAAAAAACAGCCAAAGATTTCCAAAATCTCCTTCTGCAACTATCATGCATAGGATAGCTTCTTCTCTCTGGCATAGGCTGGTATGCATAAACCCCCCTGCTGGGCATTTTGGAAAATTGCAGTCTGTTATTGTTAACTTCATTTGGGATTACTACACTGGGTGCCTCAAGGTGTGCTCTTTAGGAGGAAGCAGGGGGAGCAACCTTTCATCTTCAGTACATCCAAAAATACAAAGAAGAAGAAAAAAAATCGGTACACTTTACTTAAAGCCCTTGTGTATAATGCATTATAAAGGTATTCATAATGTACGTTATAATGCATTATATCTTTTCATAGATAATTGTAACCAAAGTTAAAAGGCATTATAAAATTTGCAGATTCTGAAATCGGTTGTTTGTTGTGTGTTTTAATGCATTGTACTTTCTAAAGATATGTTCAATGGAGTACACTGAAAAAAACGATGCTTGTTCAAATTACTTAATTAAAATGAGCTAAAGCAACACAATTCCTACACATTTTGTCCTAACTTAATTTCATTGTGTTTAATCCACATAAATATATCTAGTATTGAAGTGTACTTAATCCATTTGTGTTGGGATTACATGAATGAATTTTGTTCCATTGACTGAAAATGGACGGTGCTTGTTAGTTCCCATCATGCATTGCATATGGCTGGATAAAGAGAGAAAATGTTTAAAACTTTGATGTTATTTTATGTGTTTTGCAGTAAGATGAAAACGGGGATGCTTGATAGTGTTTAATAGTGTTCGGTGTTCACTTATATTGCAATTATTAGAATGTTTTAAATTTCACTGGGTTACCATTGTGGAGAAGAGTGGAGCAGAGTGGAGCATTTGCTTAGATGAAATTGAAAATGAAGCACCAATTCATAACCTTTGTGCTGAACACGAACATTTAATGTGTTAGTGTTTGCATTAATGGACTGATGACTATCTAGTTCAGACTAATGGATCAGTCATGCAACACATATATGAAGTTGAATTGAATAAAAGAACATATTGGATGAATGAATTATGAATCAACGAACCTTACAAAATTCACTTTGAGATTACTTGATTTCATCATGTTGAAGTTACATTAACAAATCATGTTTTGTATGACTTAATTGATTCATGTGGGACCGATGTACACTATTAAATCATATAAATTCAACACGCTTTTTTTTCAGTGTATTATAATGTATTATAACCATGTTTACAATTATTCATGAGACCATACAATGCATTGTGAACTAACATGAACAAACAACAACTTTATTTTTATTGACTAACATTAAAATAGATTAATAAATGCTGCAACAAATGCATTGTTCATGTTAATTGAATGAGAGCTTGTAGTAAAGTGTTACCGATTTCTATATCCTAAATTAGTTAGAGACTGAATCCTCTCGCTCATTTCTGTGGCATTTGGAAGTGTGGAGAAATTTGTCTTCAGCAATCTTTCTGTCAGCTGATTGAACTTTAAATTTGACTCCTGGTCTTCACTGAGCAAATTGGTCTCTTTATGATGTCAAGCTGTCCCCCACAACATCTTAATGGTAAAGAATGCAGGCAAAATTTAATGCAAACTCCGATCAACCAACAAATAAGACTAGAGGGTACCCTTGCACTCCTGAGCTCAACAGCACCCCAAATTTTCCAACATAAATCTGTGGTGAAATGCAGTGCAACACCCTCTAAAGATGTAGGTTCTGCAGACCCACCTCACTGTACATTTTGTATACTCTCTAATCTGACACACTCAGTTCATGAATCTCTAAACTAACAAGCAGCTGATCTAAATCAGGTGTGTTAAATAAGGTAGACATACAAAATGTGCAGAGTGGTGGGTTCCCAGGACCAGGACTGGAGAAGACCATAGTCCAGGGCTTCTCAGCTCTGGCCCTTCAGGTCCACTTTCCTATAGAGTTTAGCTCCAACCTTGATCAAACTCACCTGTCTATAACTTTCTAGTAATCTTGAAGACCTTGATTTATTGACTTCACCTTGACTTGTGTTTGATTAGGGTTGGAGCTAAACTCTGCAGGAAAGTGACCCTCAAGGGCCAGAGTTGAGAACCCCTGCCGTAGTCAGATGTTGGCAGGAAGGTCAGACACCAGATTGAGCAGTGCGTGAATGAGAATATGCTGGCAGATGGATAAGACTCATGCTGGGCAGAGCACTGGAGCTAAGTGAAGCAGACAGAACAAGACTCTGTACCTGAAGCAAAGGGCTAGAAAGAAGGCGAGTAGCAGAAAAACACTAGGAAAGGAAGCAGAGAATGAAAGAGAGCGTAATATTTCTAGTACCACTGATGAAAGTAGTTTAATTCACATGTCTCTTTATTCCATCTTAGGTGGCACATGGAAACTAACAACAAGGTGCTACTGACATCTAGTGGTTAGACTGGACATATACTCTTTAATGAAATCCCCTTTGCTTTTGATGTGAACAAGTTAAAGGGTTCACCCAAAAATGAAAATTCTGTCATTAATTACTCACCCTCATGTCGTTCCACACCCGTAAGACCTTTGTTCATCTTCAGAACACAAATTAAGATATTTTTGATATAATCCGATGGCTCAGTGAGGCTTCCATTGCCAGCAAGATAAATGAACACTTTCAAATGCCCATAAAGGTACTAAAAACATATTTAAAACAGTTCATGTGACTACAATGGTTCAACCTCAATACTATAAAGCGACGAGAATTTTTGTGCACCAAAAAAAAAAAAAAAAATAGCGAGTTTATTCAACAATATCTAGTGATGGCCGATTTCAAAACATTGCTTCATGAAGCTTCGAAGCTTTACGAATCTTTTGTTTCAAATCAGTGGTTCGGAGCACATATCAAACTGCCAAAGTCACATGAACTATTGAAATTTCGAAACACTTATGACATAATGAAGCCTCGTTTACTGAAATAACGTGACTTTGATGCTCCATATTCCAATACAGTCTGTTTTATTTACAATTAAAAAATATTTTAAATACCTTGCAAACATTGTAAAGATGATACAGAACCTTATGCACGTGAATTAATTTTTAGAAACATTTACATTCGCAGTCAGTCCCAGTAATTACTAATGTAACGCTGAGTGGATTAATATAATATAATAGAAGGTTTATTAGATAAATACAAAGATAGTAGCCAACATGGTAGACAGCATGTAAACGTGACACGAACAACAGTACATTCAACTGAACACAAGCAGGAACTTAAATACACAGTGATGACGAACTAAATGATGATCAGTTGTAAAGATGAATTAGTTTCCATGGTGACTGATGGGCAGTGCTGTCAATCTAGCGATTTTGTCGCTAGATTTAGTGACTTCCCCGACCCTTTTGAGACTTTTTTCAAAAGCCTAGCGACAAATCTAGTAACTTGATCAAACCTTACCTAGATTCCGTGACTTGCCCACTGGTTTATATTTATATTAATATAGATCAGTGGACTCGCCAATTGGCAATTGGCAACAGTGCTGATGAGTGGCGGGAAACTAGAACAAAGAAACGCGTGATGAATGAAAACAAAATGAAAGTCCATGATAACTAAAACAAACTGAATGTGACTGTGACAACTAACAGATAAAAGAAATTCCCCTTTGTTATTATTTTTATTTTCATTGTGAATGCTCAAATAACTAAGTTCAGTTTAAATCCACAGGTTAAGCCTATCAGGAAGATTTACTGTGCGTATGGATCTTCTCAACACAGGTGAATCTATTTCTTCAGCTATAGTTCCTTGTTTTGTGGGGCTGGTGATATTTCAGATGTTGATGGTGATGCACCCAGTTCTGTGTTATCTGCAGATTTATTCTCTGGCAATGTCTCTTGGTTTTCGAAAGACTTCTTTGATTTTTCCTCAGGATTTGACCATCTTCAGTCCTGACCATGTAAGATCTCAGGTTAACTTCCTCCTAGACGCTGAACAGACACTTCTAGACAAACTAATCAAGGTCCTTAGGATTACTAGAAAGCTACAAACAGGTGAGTTTGATCAGGGTTGGAGCTAAACTCTGCAGGAAAGTGGATCTCAAGGACCAGAGCTGGCCAGCCTCAGCAGGTGTTCAAGATTACTACATGATACACTTGTGCATCCTCGCTAATAGCTCCTCTGGAAGCATCCTTACTCCTCGTACCTTGCCTCCTTACGGTCAATTTGAGAATTGAGAAGATGGCTAACTTTAATCGGTTTCCAGGTCACAGGCTGAAAGGTGGTGGAGCGAGGAAACAAGGATGCTAGGGGAGCTTCTCAAAAGGAAGGCTGCATGCTTGTAAGGCTGCAAATCTTGGCTGCCACGTCTAGGCTGAAGGCCATCTCAATTTGAAGGATCCTTGGAAGGATTTTTTTTTCATGTCCTCCATTCAGCTTGGGGGGACAATCTCATTCTGTCGTTTAATGCTGAGGAGGACTCTAGCCTACAAGCCTCCGAAGGACTGTACTAGGAAGGACACACACAGGGTGCTTCTCAATACTTGGATTGATGAGTCATGACCAAGGATACACAGGCGTATCCTTCCCTCGCATCCTAAGGGGGTGGAGCTAAGAAGCGAGAAAAAGGAAACGGATGCACAAATAAAAATTGAGAAGCACCCAGAGCCTCACTAGGTTGCAGCATTCCATTTAAGAAGCACTCTAGGTCTCCACATGGAAACTGACAACAACACTTCAGATGTATAGAGTATTTTCAACTTACAGATGAGTGAGCTGCTATTGACATCTAACCACTACACTACAAATATACTCTGTAATAAATCCTAAACTTTAGTACAAGAGTACGTAATGAGAATAAGTAAAAAATAACAATAGCAAAAACATTAAGACAAAACATTTAGAAGGCATGGAAGAGTTTTGGAACAGCAAAAAGCTGTTTTCTAGTATTCCTCCGAATTTGAGTTTAATGTTGTTACCTTCAGCACTCACAAATTCAACAGTTTCCTTCATGTCATTAAGCTGCATAAGGCACCCACACATTACAAAGTAATGGGGTTGATTTTGGGCCCAATTCTCCCATTCCAGCAATATAGGTAAAGTCCAGGTTGTCTTGATGGTTCTATAGACTATCTGATCAGATATTACTGTGGTATGAGGTGTGTTAAGAGTGATTGAATCTGCTCGGAACAACTCAAATCGTAAATATATTTATTTATTTGTACAACAGTTCATTCTGGTTCTCTAATCTGATCGGGGGTCAAGGACTTATGAAAGTGATGCATCCCTTATGGGTTTCATATTTGATAATGGGTTTCATATTTGAAATATATAGGTTTCATGTATTTAGATCACGCTGCTGTGGTTGTTTGTCATCTAGAAACCACAAAGCGAGTCAAACTAGCTTGATCAGAGGCCTACTGCTATCAGTAATTTTTCTACATGAATGGAAATGCTTATATGAACTGAAACTTTAAAATGGTAAACGGACCATGCAAACTATTTTGCAGTTGTGGCCTAATGGTTAGAGAGTCGGATTTGTAACCTGAAGGTCGCGGGTTCGAGTCTCAGTACCAGCAAGAAATGTAGGTGGGGGGAATGAAGGAACAGCGCTCTCTTCTACCCACAACTAAGGTATCCTTGAGCAAGGCACCTAACCCCCAATCACTCCCTGGGCGCTGCAGCAAAAATGGCTGCCCACTGCTCCGGGTGTGTGTTAATGGTGTGTATGCACTTGGATGGGTGAAATGCAAAGCACAAATTTTGAGTATGGGACACCATACTTGGCCACATATCATGTCACTATTTTCTTTTCACTATTTTCATATTTAAAATATTGTATATCAGCACGCTGTGATTACCTACTGCACTCAGCCTGCTGCCTCTTTTTTACAGTCTATAGCTGATATACAGCCAATATCAGATAGTGTGATATTGCTCATATATTTAAAATATGAAACCCACGATCCTTATTATTATTTTAAATGAAATAAAAACAAATGTTCACAAAGGATCAGTAGAACCAGATGTGAAAACATTGACTGGCAGACGGCCACTTGCAGCCATATTGTATTATTGATTCTTTTCAACATTTTATTTTTGACATTTGACCTCATTCCTGTTTATTATTATTATTATTATTTAGCTGTTGCACTTGTTGCCTGTTATCACTTAATTTGGCCCTCAAAGTCCAGCAGATGGCAGTATCAAGCCTCTTTCTGGTCGCAATCGCCATGTCTCTCCTACAGCAGAGGAAGATTTGGCTTAGTGGGTGAAGAACGCTGTGAGAAAGTCAAGAGACTCCGCGATCACCGTGGCGGAGACGAGAGGCTGCCATCTGCGGCAAGGAAGGAGAACCGCTGCCGAGGGATCTGTCCTGCAACCGATTTCTCTGTCTGTAGATCGTCGTCCGTGTAAAGTGTTGGTCTATAAGATACGGCCCGAGGTGTCGAGTTCAGGGAAGCTTCCTCCAAGGACTCGCTGTCGTCTCGTCCGCGCTCACAGCTGAGAATCGCCCGTGTCTCCCGCACTATGGGAAACGCAGCAACTGCCAAGAAAGGCAATGAACTGGAGAGCGGTAAGAGGAGGAGCGTTTGATTCAGCTGATATTAAGGGGTGCATTACTTTCAAAAGTCCTTGCTGTTCTTAGAATGTCAGTATTTATTTAACTTTGTAGCCAGGGCTAATGTTAGTTAGCTGCTTAGTGAGTACAATGCAAATGTTAAGCAGGTCTGGCGAGGTGTGTGCGTTTCCAAACTGTTATTGCAAGGAAATTCGTGATAATTCTGTGTTTACCATAGCCAGCAAAAAAGGTTTTTGTATTTAGATCGCGCTGCTATGTTTGTTTGTCATCTAGAAACCACAAAGTGAGTCAAACTAGCTTGATCGGAGGCCTAAGGCTATCAGTGGCGTTTATTTTTCTACATGAATGGAAATGCTAAAATAAACTGAAACTTTAAAACGGAAAGAGGGCCGTGCGAACGCTTTTGTTTTAATAACTTCTACTTCAAGTATGCAATGGAGCCAAAAGGTTAGAGGCTAATAAGCTATTTGCTAGGTTAGAGAGAGGCCCAGACCTGCTGCTGCGCCTGTATCAGGAAAAACACTCGCTCAAACACGATTTCTTATCGATCACACATGTTTTCTAGATCTCTAGTTGCCATTAGATAATGCACATAAATATGAACAGTTGATCTAGTTGTGGTGAACTGTAGAATCAGGGCTGCAGGATAAATAAAATGTACACTGACTGTCAGGTTGGGCCTGCCTTTAGTAAACAACATGAAGCCATTAAGTTAATTAAACGCCTGTTGTAGCTGGTGAGCATATAATAAACTAACTAAAACGAGTGGTTTCTCGCGGTGTTCGTTGATACATGTGAAGATAAGTGGCAATGGCTGAACGTTGGTTTTCATCTTTTACGGCAGGGTTGCTTTCTTTTGAGTTTAGCTTTGAGTGAGAATTATGGAAGGGGAAATAATTATTTGTCAAAACATTTAGTAACTAACATAAACAGTTTCATTAAGTTTAGTGGCAACATGTTACAATGTTTACATAATAACTAGCCTACTGTTTGTTTTTTGTTTTTTTTTAGTGCTTGACAAATTTCACGATTTTAATTTATAAATTTCCAATACAATTCCGGTCTTGATTCAATATCTATTCATTTGGATAAATATCAGGTATAATTACATGTTAATTTTTCTCAGGGAAAAAAATCGCTCAACTAATGCTGTAAATGTACAGGGAGCACTGTTAGCTGGTATTATTATTAAAGATTAAAAGATCATTATAGGGATCATCATAGGGATAAGCCCCCCTTGACGCTGGGCCTGTTGGTTCAGACTGGTCCAATCAAGAGGTTGCAAGTCTTCCTTGGTTTAATTAAAACCTATACCTTGTCAATGTGTGTGTTCGACTTCATGCACAGACCGAATAGGATATAACATCAAAATACTGCGAGAGCAACTCGAAAGAACAGCTTTTAATGGTTAATCATACAGCTTTTAATGATTAATCGCGCAGCTCTAACACATGGTAACATCAAACTGGATGTTAACTGCAGTTAAAGACACAATATCTAAGATTTTTGGATGAAAATATCCGAAAACCATTAGTGTTTCCAACAATGTTTAAATCCAGAGAAACCAGCCGTTTTAACCAGTGTAATTGCCCCTGTCATTGCGTTACCTATCAGTGGTGTTATGTCTGCGTTACCCTTGATTTTTTTTTTTTTTTTTTTTTTTTAGTAGAAACCATGGAAACACCAAAGATGCTTTAATATAATGTTTTATTAGGCAGGTGAGCAACTGTTTGGATACCTTTATCAACAGAAAACTAATCATTGTTATATAGCTCAACACTGTTAGTCTTACTCTTGTTTTCTTTATTTTACTGCGAGTAACATAGAGGCATTATCAGCAGACGTCAAAATGTGCACAGTACCTCCTATGGATCTAAACCCAATAATTAATTTGTATGTTAATAACAAATGGCAAACAGAATGGAATTTATATTCTTTGAACAAACTTCATGAAATCAGCCCCACGTTGTAAGAAGTTTCTATCAAATCTCAAACTGATTGTACAAGATTGTGTATACCCATTGCAGAATAGGCCATTCGTTTTTAATACTAGAAGAAGATCCACCAAAATGTTCTTTCTGTCAAAACTCTTCATCATTGAAGCATGTTTTATTAGATTGTGCTGGTTTTAACCCAGTGAGAAACCTTTTTTATTCAGTTAACACTTTTGAAGTAGTTTTTAACAAAAATAAACCAAATAAGTTTGAGTTTTTAGCAAAAATAAATTAAACATTTGATATAGTTTTACCATAATTTTTTTCTCGCCATGAAAATAGCTACAGAAGCTGGCATGGCGTTAAGAACAAACAAGCAAACTTCGAGTTTGTATCAGGATTTCTGATCCGAGTTCTGTCGGATTGTTTTCCATCGGCTGTGGAGGTGAAGACAACAACTCCCATGATTCCAAGCTCATTCATGGCATCATCAAGCTACACCTTTGTTATTGTTTTAAATAAGCAACCTCTAAACATCTACATGCTGTGCCTTTAAGGCAGAAAAAACTCCCTAATCCTAATGTTTTTACATAACATTACATGATTTACTTGGAAAACTTTACAGTTGTCATAATTGTAAGTCATTAAATATATCTTAGAATTCAAAGGTCTGTCTCTGTTCCTGCTGAAAAATAAATTAGGGCCCGGTTTCATAGACAGGGCTTAGACTAAGCCAGGATTAGGGCTTAGTTCAATTAGGACATTTAAGTAGCTTTTATAAACGTACTCTAGAAAAAACATTACTGGTGTGCATCTTGAGACAAAACAATGACACTGATGTATTTTAAGATATGTCAGTGCAAGTTGCTTTCAGTTAAAACAGCTCAAACATGCATTTTAGTTTAGGACTAGCTTAAGCCTTGTCTGTGAAACCGGGGGGAAATGCTTAAACCAGCCTAAACTGGATTGCTTGTCATAGCTGTTTTAAAATGGTCTCTTGACCAAGCTGTTCTTCATCTGATCTAGCTGGTCTCCCTGCCTGGCTTAGCTAGCAAGTGAAAAGTGCTAAATTTAAAAAAAAAAAAAAAAACTCAACAGAGTATGTGTGAAAATGAAAGAGAGGAAAAATTACAGATTGCTTCTTTAAATCATTAACCATGTACAAACTGGTATGATTAGTATATAAAAATTAAACCGGTTGAATATTTTATACCAGTTTTTAAGGGTGCTTAGATCAGAATTTTTGGGGTACATTACCGATCACTGGAAGCGGGGACTGGCTGATACTTTATATTTGATATTCAACAAAATAAATAATAGACTAACTGTTCTTGACAGCAATGTATTTTAAGTATAAAAAATTAAGAGATGAGAAAGTATCATGAATTGACAACTCTTTATTTATTGGCAAGCAGCATGTGCAACATTTTCCATTCCCTTTCTTAGAGGTGGTTAGGAACAGCTTAGAGCTTAACAAATATAGCAATAAAAATAAAAAACAGAACAGTCTTTATCAACAAAGTAAACAACACTGTACATAGTCTTTACTGTATACATTTAATATAGATTAATCCTATTAAATCTACTAAAGAGCAATGAGTGATTTTCTTTGTCGTTTCTTGTTTAACATTAACGACACAGACGACAGCAGGAATATTAGGCTGCTGTCACTTTAAGACCGAATGCACGGATCCAGTATACTGATACACGTGACTTTATTTCCCAACTGTTTAATTTCACTTAAGACGTAACCGACTGTGTTGAAGTGAAAACTCACCAAGCAAGCTGGGCATTTTGACATATTTAACTGTTTAGGCATAAACCTGAAGTTCAAAGTTCACTTTGCTGCTTGTCCGTATTCCATTCCGTCTCAGAGTGAGCGCACAGAAAGCCACTTGGAGAACAGTATCTCTTTCGTGGCTTGTTGTTGTTTAATACCTCTTTTTTGTTATAGAGCACATCCTGCAGTTTAGCAAAAGTAGCCTGTATTTTACAACAATCACTGATCTAGCTGATTTGGACATTAAGTTTGGGCTTTTAGGGAGGAGCGAAAGCACACCACTGTGAAGAAAAGAAACGCACACATTATCAGCCGATAATAGCTTTATAGGTGGTCTCTATAAAGGCCAATCAGAAGAGCCAATCAGATGATGTAAAACTTGAGACATTTTTTTTATGCACAGCTAAAATTTCTTCACTACATTCACCGGTCTGGCAGTTCTACCAGGTGTCTGAAAAGGACAATGCATTTCAAATCTGCAACGCCCAACTTCCAGCGATCCAATCAATTCCCGAAGGACAAAATCAAGTCCCGCCCTCTCATTTCAGATGCCGTTTCACTCGGGTAGACGTCACAGTAGAGAAGAAAAGACAATCGCAACTTCCGCTTCATGCCGACTTTAAGTTGTTTTCACTGGTGTAAGGAAGCAGTTCAAGTGATCACGCCGGCGCCTCACGCGCACACATGTCAATAGCACTGCTTGACATCGCAGCCCGTTCGTTAAATAAATGAAAAATAAAATTCACAAACAACATTTGTAATTACTTATTTTTCCAAATAAATAATGATTTATTTTATTTTTTTTCTCGTTATAAGAAGCCTGTAAGGACACATCGGAGCTCTAAAACATGAGAAAAAATAACCTTTCCTTTTTTGGTCATGCAGAACGAGTCATTGTTTTTAAACTCTTTTAGACAAATAACAAATACATTATAGCTTAACTACAAGTTTAAAAAAATGACACTATGCGTTAAAATTAAATATAAATAAAACGTATTATCATGAAATGTGTCCTTAAAAAACCTTAAGAAAAAATAGGCAAGACACATTTGACATCAACATGCATCATTCTTACAGTCACCACCAGAATGTCCACCTTCACAATGAACTCCGTTAAACTCTGATTAATTCAACAGTTCTCTTCACGAAACTAAATTCATTTCAAACACTTGACAAGAGCAGTGTGGAAATGATTAACAACACTGACATAACAACAAAGCACAAACTAAGGAAAACAAACCTTTAACCTTTAATTAAATTAAGTTTATGCCTACTGATTTGCAGGCTATTGTCAGATAAAGTGCAACCAAACAGATGTGTGTTTACAGTGCGTGTCGGCTATGTTGTCTCCGACGCGGACGGGGCAGGGCTCGGGTAGACGATATTATCGGATATCGCGAGGTTTCTTTTTAAAGGCGATTATGTAAAAAATATTTTATCAATATCGCTAAGCCCTATTGTGACCCTCTAGAAACATTAGAATAATAAAAAGGCATTTTATGACTTTTTTAGAAAGCAGCAAAGTGGGGCACAAAAACATGTTTTGTGTGAATCGGCCCTCGCTGTTTGGAGTGACATGAAGGTGATTAATGATAGCACTTTTATTTTTCAGTCACCTATTCCTTTAAAGGGATAGTTCACCCAAAAATAAACATTCTGTCATCAATCACTACCTTTGTCGTTCCAAACCGATAAGACTTTTATTTATCTTCGAAACTCGAATCTTAGTAATGAAACCTGAGATTACTATCCCATGCAGTTAAAGCTTTCACATGTTAAAAAGTAAAAAGAGACATAATGCATATAAATCTAACTGTTTAATCCAAGGCTTCTGAAGAGACATGATCACTTTCATGATGAGCCCATATAATTAGGGCTTTTACTCACATATAAACATTGATCAGTGCACATACATAGAGCATATCAAATATGGTAAACAGATGCTCAACCGACCATACTTGATGTGTGAGAATAACTCATTGGTTCATGCAGACGATCTAATGTTCTTGTGTGTGATTTAAAAATCTGATATTAAAAACTGATTGTTGTAAAAAGTAGCTTGTAGCTGGAAAAGTTATGTTATTTTGAAAGCAGTGTTCAGTGTGTCACCGTCAGAGTCTTATGCTGGTATTGGTTTAATTGTCATTTTATTTAGTGGAAACTGTGCCCACAGGTCAGAAGACTGTTGTTACTGTTATCGTGAAAGAAATAATCACTAAAGAGTGAGAAGAAAATGGCACAATATGAAAATTATATACACTTAACAGCTGATGATTATTTTATTAGTTTTGTTGGTAACACTTTACAATGTTTCATTAGTTAACTACATTAATTAACATAAACTAATAATGAACTGCACTTATACAGCATTTATTAATCTTTGTTAATGTTAATTTCAACATTTACTCATACGTTATTAAAATCTTGTTAACATTAGTTAATGTACTGTGAACTAACATGAACAAACAAAGAACAACTGTATTTTCATTAACTAATGTTAATGAAAATTAGTAAGCACAGTAACAAATGTATTGCTCATGCTTAGTTCATGTTAGTTAATACATTAACTAATGTTTAACTAATGAACCTTATTGTAAAGTGTTACCGTTTTGTTTTATTTCCAGACCATTAGTATATTTTGGCAGCTTTTATTAGGTGGACCAGTGCCTTCCTGGCCTTTATGTGGCTTCACTCCTGCAATACAACAAATTTTAGGACTGCTGTGACCATCCTAAATTAAGCAAGTTTGTAGATGTTTGTTTTTGGCCTAAACAGTGAACAAAAACACAAATGAGTAGTGGTTTCTTTGTTTCGTGTTGCCACCACAACAACATACCAGTCACCTGTAATCTTAGTACTACGAGAGCCTTCCAAGCCTAAGAACACTTAGCTGTGGTCACTGACGTGAACATCTTGTCATCTTCAGAGGATAAGAGTAATTAGTAGATTTGAAAGGCTTGATACAATCAGCTGCAATCAACACTGTTAGTTTAAGTGGCACACATCCTTACCCCAAACGCACAGCTCAGTGTGATGGACCTACATCTCCAAATGCAATGTGGACTTCAGATTTGAAATGCTAAAACCAGCATTTTTTACACTTTATCTTAGGTGGCTTTAATGTATTGGACTTTAACTCCAATACATTATCAAACTACTATTTGATAATGTATTGGCTACATATGATGTACATACCTGTTCTCCATTGTATTTGAATTTGAAAGTACTTAATTTAATTTAATTAACATTTGTAGTTACACTGTTAACTTTACCCCTAACCATAAACCAAACCGTTACCCCAATTCTAACTCCTAACTGTAACACTGTCAGTTTTTCAGGGAAGGAGACAGGAACCGGTTATAACACATTTCCCTAAAGCATCGTAAGCCTAGGTTGATCGCAGAGACCATTAATGGTAATTGTTCTAGGATCAGTTCAGGCTTACGATACTTTTGGGAAAAGCAGCCCTGATTTGTCCAAAACACTGATTAATTTGGGAACAAAATACCAAATACCACTATACCAGCTATTTTCATTGGTAGAGCAGTAGTAAAGCCCTGGGCTAGTGTATGCCCTCAGTCGAACACACAGCCTTATAAAGTATACTTCATTTGACTCGTATGCATACACAGGCATCCGACGCATGCACAGTTTTGAGCAATCTCTCGCCACGAGTTACAACCCATGTAAACATCTTTGTATTCTTTCATGCTAGATTTGTACAAATGAGGGTACTTTATAACCTCTTCACACAATCTCTCGTCTGTGTAGGCCTCCATTGTCGCTGTAGCTTGCATGCGTTCCAGTCTGTTCTGTTATGAAAAATGCAGTTTTTCTTTGACTATCTTGTAAATCGACACCCCCAGGGCACGGTTGCCATCTTGTGGTTAAACTAATTACTGCAAAAAAAAAAAATTAAATGCGAGTTTGCGACCTGTGCGTACAAGTACGCGCTGTTACAAAATTCCGTCGGTGCGCGTACAGTATGTGCGTACTCTTGATGACGAAATTCGCATCACGCGCACTGTGCGTTGACCCTCGCATATGCGTAAAAAAGGAACTATACTTTTGGCTTGAGTGGCAATATTTTGCCTAAAATGTAACTTTAGGTTGGTAACACTTTATTTTGCAGTATCCTTGTTAGACGTTACATGTACATAGCAATAACAATAAGTTTTCCATAATTACATGCAACTAACCCTATAGAAAGTACATGTAGTTAATTAATATTATTCAGTATTTAAATATATAATTACACTGCAACAAAGAGATCTTAAAGTGTATTCGTTCTTGTTTATTGAATGTTGTATAAACCAATAAACTATTCCTTTAAGGAAGCAGTGATATATGCATGCATACATACAAAAAATAAACTTTAGAAATAACTAACTTTTATGTACCAAAATAATCAACTTTTAAAGTCCTCATAAGAAATCATATTAATAGGTGCAAAACTGCCTATGAGCATACAGAATGATAAATGTCAATAATCTGAGCACTCGCACTGCTAAAAATTCTGTTTTTTAAGAGCGTTACTGTTATTTTAATCAAGAATTTAGGATACATTTATGTGCAAAGCTACACTGATTAAACACAAGATATTTTTTCAGAGAAGGTATATCTAATATGAATGTTTTTGTCTTGTTGCATTGGCAGAATTTTTACATAATAAGTGTAAGCAAGTTAAAAAGTAAAAATCTGCCAGTGCAGTAATACAAAATACTTGTATATTCAAGATACAGTTTATGAAAAATTGTTGATGCTCAAGTAAATTTATGATTTTTAGATATTTCTACTGGAACATATTTACATAGTCTGTGCCCTGACTCTCCTTGCTCTGTGTTCATTGTCAATATTTATAAATCATGTACTTAATTTAATTTTTTAATTCATTACAGTTCAGTAGTTTGCAATTAAATTTCCAGTTACCTCTGTTTATCCTTCATAACATTAGTAGGTTGTTGGACCATCCTGGCACATTTCTAATTCTGTCGCAGACAAATTTGGTCAAATATCAGCTGAAAATCAGTTTTTCTACACAACCTTAACATTTCCATAAATTCTGTAAATCCTGAACTGTTCTAGTCTTTGTCTATAACCGTCTGTACCCATAAGCAGTCATACTTTACAAAATGGTTCGTTCCAGGCCATCACATACTTGCGAAGCAAGAACATACCATAAAAGGATGTGACGGTGAGAAGAGTCCTCCTGCAGGCATCTGCGGTTGTAAAAAGTCTTCAAACAGAAAGTATCTGTTAGAAAATAAGCACGTGTGGTACAGTGCCCAAAACCGTTTTGTACACATTGCTCTTGAATGTTTCGCTAAATTCTTGTGAACTGTGATTAGCGGTAGTCATCTCTAGTAGTCGTCGTATTCAGCAGAAGTGATAAACTTTTAACTCAACTTTTGTATCAACGTTTGATTTGTCTGGTTTCTTTAGAACTGTACTTTTGTCACGTCTAATCCATGTCTTGCACAGTCTAACTGATGTGATTGTTTGACAGAAATCTTTCTTTTGTATCTCTTTGTCTTTCTCTCCTTTTCTCTGTCTGATTCTTCATCATCCCATCCATGTGGGTGAATGTTCCTGAAAATCCTTGGTGATCTGTAGAGACTTTTGGTATGATCATGATTACATTAGGTTACCGCAGTGACGGAAAACATTTGCGTAAATTATCTTGGCCAGTCTAAGAAAAGCCACAGTAAATGTAATGATTAGCTTTCTGATCATTTTTTCATCACTGCGGTTAACTGAAGTCTGCTGTGTTGTTTTTGTTTTATGTGGGATTGTCTTAACTTACACTGTTGATGTCCTGTTCCTGTGTTAGTCAATAACAAAATATATGCATGCTTCACAAGAACACCTTTTCACCATTGATGTCCATGGTTGCCATGCCTTGTGAGATTGCCTGGTTTTGTTATAACTAGCTAGAAAAAATATTCCCTTGTTTACTTCTAATTTGTTGTAGATTTGAATATGAAGTATCTTCAAATGCCGATTAGTTAAAGTTCCAGAAACAGTTTGTTTGAATGTACTGATTTTTTTTTTTTTCCTCCTTGCAGTCAAAGAGTTTCTAGCCAAAGCCAAAGAAGATTTCTTGAGAAAATGGGAATCACCACCACAGGCGAGTTTTTATTATTATTTTTATTTGTAATCCTATCTCATTATGAGTGATGAAGCAAAGCATAAGCCCTCTTCACACAGCCAGCCGCTAAAAGCCTTGTTTATACTTTTCACCTGGCTCCGCACCGTAAACCTCTGCTGACTGTGTGCGCTCCTCCCCAAATGGACGAGGCATTTATGCTTGACATGCCCGCCGTTGTAGTACTCTTTGAAATGACAGGGGGCGACTCAAGAGTAATTTTTCTCTAAACCATCAGGAAGCAGGAGTGAGAAGTAAGGTACACGTGACAATGTTTTTTTTAATTATAATTCACCAAACCAATGCTACAAAAGAACCAAACAATCGTGTTAAATACATTAAACCTTGAGATTATTACTTGTGACATTACAACAAAATATATGGATATGAAAACATATGTATAAACTAAATTAAACAGTCTCTTTAATATTTTGGGGGCACGACCCCACACTGCGATGACATCATTATTGCCGCTTGCACCTGAATGAGGTCATGTTGCTTAAGCTTGGTTTATATTCGCCACATCAAATAAATGCTCTTCTTTTGAACTTTCTATTCATCAAAGAATTATGCAAAAAAATTTACACAACAGTTTTCAACATTGATAGTAATAATGAATGTTTCTTGAGCAGCAAGAAATAATCACATTAGAATGTGTGTGTGTGTATATGTATATATATGTATATATATATATATATATATATATATAATTTTTTTTTTGTAAATATTTTATATCTTTTCATGTGACAACTCTCAAGAAATGACACTTTGCTACAATGTAAAGTAGTGAGTTTACAGCTTGTATAACAGTGTAAATTTGCTGTCCCCTGAAAATAACTCAACACACAGCCATTAATATCTAAACCGCTGGGCACAAAAGTGAGTACACCCCTAAGTGAAACTGTCCAAATTGGGCCCAAAGTGTCAATATTTTGTGTGGCCACCATTATTTTCCAGCACTCACCAGTTCACCAGAGCTTCACAGGTTGCCACTGGAGTCCTCTTCCACTCCTCCATGACGATATCACGGAGCTGGTGGATGTTAGAGACCTTGCGCTCCTCCACCTTCCATTTAAGGATGCCCCACGGATTCTCAATAGGGTTTAGGTACCCTCAGCTTCTTTAGCAAGGTAGTGGTCGTCTTGGAGGTGTGTTTGGGGTTGTTATCATGTTGGAATACTTCCCTGCGGCCCAGTCTCCAAAAGGAAGGGGATCATGCTCTGCTTCAGGACAGCAAATTTACACTGTTATACAAGCTGTACACACACTACTTTACATTGTAGCAAAGTGTCATTTCTTCAGTGTTGTCACATGAAAAGATATAATAAGATATTTACAAAAATGTTAGGGTGGTGTGTGTGTGTGTGTGTGTGTGTGTGTGTGTATATATATATATATATATATTATATATATAAAATTGCTTAAAATACGTAAAATTCAAGTATGTATTCATGATGTTTATGTCAATTTCTACTGAACAGCAAGACTACATTTTTTTTTTTTTTGGGCTGTGTCTACTTTATATGAATATATTTTCTTCAATATTGTATTTAGAACTTACAATACAATATTGTATGTATGAGAAGTTAATTGCTATCTAATATGGCACTATATAGATTCTTTTAATTATTTGTTTTTGTCCCTATAGAGCACAACTGGCTTAGATGATTTTGACAGACTAAAGACACTGGGAACAGGATCCTTTGGGAGAGTTATGTTGGTTAAACACAAGGCTACAGATCAGTTCTATGCCATGAAAATTTTGGACAAACAAAAGGTTGGTTGTAGTACGCTGGTAACCAAAATGTGTGTTTAATTTTTCTGTCAGTATTTGCACGCCATAAAAATGTAATTTATTTAACAGTTTTAAAGAAAACAAAAGCATCATTAATGCTTTCACCGTCTAATTGTTTGGATCAATATGTAAGGGATAATAAACAGCTAGGTGTGCATGTGACATGATTCGTTTGATTGAAATTCAGCTAATCAGAATCAAGGCTTCAGACAGACCATGCTCTAAATAAATACAGTACGAATTATGGTGTGTAATGATCTGCTGAAGAATTCTTGTTTGTTTATTTATTTTTTTGCTAGGTGGTGAAGTTGAAACAAGTGGAGCATACACTAAATGAGAAGAGAATATTACAAGCAGTATCCTTCCCGTTCCTCGTCAGATTGGAATATGCATTTAAGGTACCTTCTGATATCCATTTCATTAGCTTTGTGTAGTGATCAACAGATGTATCAGCCCGAGCTGTTCAGCAGACAATATTTGGCCAGTTCATCTGAATTGATTGTATCCTGTTTGGCCAAGAAAGAAAGTGGGTAACATTTAACAAGGTTTCATTAGTTAATATTAGTTAACTACTTTAGTTAACATGAACTAAGAATGAACAAGACTTCTACAGTATTTATTAATCTTTAAATTAATTTCAACATTTACTCATTCATTATTAAAATCAAAAGGTGTATTTGTTAACATTAGTTAATGCAAAGTGAACTAACATGAACAAACTATGAACAACTGTATAACTATGATTAAATTATGATTAAAATGTCATTAATTACTCACCCTCACGTCGTTCCACATCTGTAAGACCTTCGGTCATTTTCAGAACACAAATTAAGATATTTTTGATTAAATCTGAGAGTTTTTTTAAAAAAAAATGTTTGTCCCCCGTAGAAAGCAACAAAATTACCGCGTTCAAGGTCCAGAAAGGTAGTGAAGACATCGTAATTAATGACAGATTATTAAAAATATCTTATTACTATTATTGATAGCATAAACAGCAGCAGGTCTGATAGGCTGCCTTCACAGATCTGTTTAGACATCAGATATTTTGTCCAATCAGTTTACAATCCCTTGTAACGTAACTGACTGTTTACATTCATTGTTCATCATAAAGGCATTTTGAAATGAAAGTGTATTTAAGCATCAGAGAATTGACTTTTTGTCCCACTGCTGAATTTTAAACAGAATAACAAGAGTTAGCCAACATAAAATAATTTAAAAAAATTAATAATCATATTATGACCGTAATTTGAACATGGCTTTGTTTATTAAAAAAAAAAAAAAAAGTACTTCCAATGTCAGCTAGAAACAGGGGTATCGTTTACTAACTCTACACATTTTTAGTCTAGACTTTTCTGTCTCTCGATTTTAATTTCGGCTTTATTCTCATAGGACAACTCTAATTTGTATATGGTGATGGAGTATGTACCAGGAGGGGAGATGTTCTCACATCTTAGAAGAATCGGAAGGTTTAGGTGAGTCAAGACGTGTTTAAGCTATCAAAGCGGTTTATTCTTTTCTGCCAGATCAATTGAAGTTAAACTCCAGCTCAGGTTTATGCAAACAATGCCCGTGTCTGATCAAATTATTGCATATTATTGTTATCAAAAGTGTTATTTGGCTAATGTTGCAAAATAATTACTACTTTGTCAAGTTATTAAATTATTTCAGGTGTTAATGCTGATTAATGTTTGCAAATTTTTTTTTATTTTATTTATTTTAATTTTTTTTAAATGTTAGAAATTCCCAAGAGCTGAACCTTTTTACAAAATGACTCATCCTGACAGCACTCACCAATAAATTCAAGTGTGTGCATGCATGTCAAATAAAATGTTTATTTGGGCTTGTTAACGTTATGTATGTCATATGTCAGAAAGTGTTACTATATTCAGCAGTGTTCACAATCAAAAAAAAAAAAAAAAAAAAAAAAAATTTGTTTCCAATACCAGTTAAATGTAATGATTCTTGATGCAATTCTCTACAATTCTCTATGCAATTCTCTTGATGCAATGCCCTAAAGGGGCATGATGGGGGGGAAAAAAATTAAATGGGAGGAAAAATGATGTCAATGTTTTTTATTTCCCCAAGAAATTTTGCATTCGCTCGCAAAACGTTCTTTGCGAGCAAACGCAAATAAGCCTTGACTTTTTTTCTTTCCATCTCGTTTTTTCCCACCTCCATGTCCCTTTAGGGGCTCCGTAATTTTTATATTCTAGGTAAAAACAATTGCTATTTGAACACTCTATTTACCTGTGTAACTATTTTAGCTGATGTCATCTATACATGCCAAGATCTAGGAAAACCTTGCTTCAATAATTTTTATGTCTTGCTGTCACTTGGATCACCTGTTTTGTCTCTAACTCTTGGATGTGATTTCTCTGATCGATAGTGAACCACACGCACGGTTTTATGCTGCACAGATTGTCCTGACCTTTGAGTACCTCCACTCACTAGACCTCATCTACAGAGACCTGAAACCTGAAAACCTACTCATTGACCAGCATGGATATATACAGGTAACCCTTTAAAAATACTTGGATTTTGGCATTGATTCCTAATAAAATGTTATCTGATCCTCACGATTATAGACAAACACATTCTAACTAATCTAACGCACAGATTGTTGTACTTTTCACATTTATATTGAATACTTTGAGTCATTTCATAGTGCAGAGTGGAAAAAGTAAGTGAACCCTTGAATAGTAACTTGTAGATCCTCCTTCAGCAGCAAAACTTCCATCAATGGTTTCCAGTAGCTGCTTATCCCTCCCCACAAATCTGTTTGAGTTTATCAATATTTCTGTTTATCAATATGTCAGCCTTCTTTAATTCATTCCACAGCATCTGAAATGTAAGGACTCAGGGAAACATGCATTTTCTTTTTCGGACATTCTTTAATGCTTTGGGTTGTTGTCTTGTTGCACCCAACCTCTCTACAGTCACAAACTGTTGTCTTGGCATTCTCGAACTCTTTCTGCCCTCAAGGCCAAAGGCGTATAGGCTACTTTGAAAGGCTTGCGCGCTCAACTGTGCACGAGATGGAGCGGGACATGGAAAATGAAGTAAGGCCTATATCCGGGCCTTAAGACAACTTTTTATTTTCTCTCTCACACAGCACAGAGAAACAACTTTCTAATAAAGCGACCAAACTGTCTATCAAGTGATAGACGAAACTGACAGTTACTTTTTATCTTTTTTTAAACTGAAATGAAAGGCAATGTGTATAAACATTTACAGCCACGATGTACAGAACACCACACAAACATATAGAAGAAAATAAATAAAAACATTTTGGGTTATAAAATATATAGGCCTATATAAATAACTGCATTATAATAATAAATAATTTCACGTCGGCAAATCAAATTAATTCTGCTAAATTGCCTGTGCGAGCAAGCTTTAACTCTACAGCGCAACAGCGATGCACTGAAAAACATTCAAATTAATTTACAGAATTTAATTAGAACAGAATATACCGTTCTAATAAATAAAAATAATAATAGAAAATGAAATGGTCATAATCAAGTCACAAGTGCAAAATGCCTAAAGTGCAGGGGAACATATAGGCCTAGGCCTATTCAAAACACAAGCCACAAATAGTTGAATTAGATATCCCAGAGTGATCAATAAATAAATTTAAATGAAAGAAATTATTAAAATAACGAAAGTATAGTCAGAATTGTCAACTTTGTCTTTTTACCTGCAGAGACAATATATTGTTTATGAAGTCTAAATTGGAGTGGCAGTCTTTTTCGGTAGTCGAATCAGGCTCCTCCTATCGAAGCTTCGTATCGTCGACTATTCAGGGTCACTCCTAATAAAATGAACTGTTTGTGTGTTGTTAAGACAGATTGTGTTTGTCTTCAGTTATGACTTGGATGAAGATTTTATGAGTACTCCAATCAGTGCAGAAATCCAGATATTTTTGATTCACAAACTTACTCTTGTCTCAAGTGCAAACATTTTTAAAGTGAATGGTTACTTAAAAGGGGTCATGACATGACTTTTTTTTTTTTTTTTTTAGGGATGCGGTGTTGGCTGATAATCACATTCTATGACTGGATCAGGAGTCATTAAATAGGCCAATCTCACCAATCGATCGCAAATTGATGACGTCAGACTTTAGCGCCACAGTCATGTCATCACCAGTGTGAATTTAAGAAACAATTTCTAGAAACAATGCGTTTTTAAGCCTTGTGGTTCAAGAATAAGTGATTTGACACACAGCAGCAGTGCTCATTCGATATGTGCATGCGCTGTCTGAGAGACTGGTTCTGAGCGCAGTCGGCGCACACACCTGGAACGCACGCGCGCAAAGCTGCTGCTCATACAGTGTGCTAGTACTTGTCTCACTGGGCTTTAATGGTCATACACACACTTATGTGTCAAAATGACGTCTTTGCGAGTATCTTCGTAAACGTAGTCGTTTATGTCTTAAAGGGTTAGTTCACACAAAAATGAAGTGTCATTAATTAATCACTCTCATATCGTTCCACACCAGTAAGACCTTCGTTCATCTTCAGAACACAAATTAAGATATTTTTAATGAAATCCGAGAAGTATATCCTTGCGTCCCAATGTCTATACTATCCATCCTAAATAGTATGTGAGATTAAAATAAGTGTGTCCCAAAGCATAGTATGTTGAAAAGAGTATGCCAAAAGTCCCCGGATGGTCTACTATTTCCAGTAGATTTTCGAAGTGTTGATCCGTGCACACTGTAAAGGCTAATATTGCCCACAAAAACTACAAAACGTGGCACATATCCACGACCGATCGAGGTTTGAGTGACTACCAATCAGTTAGAAAATAACTGAAAATCATCATTATGCATTAATATGAGGAGAGTTCTCCACATGAAAGACCCGCGACTGCAGACCAACATGGTACTGCATTTATCAGTAAATTAGCTAAATGAAATGTGGAGGATGTAAGATGATTGACAGGCAAGTTTGCGGTGACAGGATGCGACAGAGAGCAAAGACGCAACTGTATGATGTCATAGTATGTCCCAAAGCTTGTCTACTCTTTTGCTACACACTCAAAAGTATGTATTTTTCGTTCACAGAAAGAGTACATACTTTTAGGGCATAGTATAAGTAGGTGAATTGGGACGCAGCATGTGACTCCATAGACAGCAATTTAACCACCACTTTCAAGGTCCAGAAAGGTACTACAGACATCAAAAGTCGACGCGACTACAGTGGTTCAACCTTAATATTATGAAGTGACAATGCCGCTTATGCGCAAAAACAAAAAAATAATGGCTTTATTCAACAATCTCTTCTGTGTCATTCTTCTACACTGTTTACGTTCAGCACCTCCTTGTTCTACATCAGAACGTCTGCTCAGTATTGGCCGGCTCCTGCTTCAGCATCACACACATGCGTCGTGCTGCTCACGTGAACAGCCAACAATGCACACCGAGTTTTCTAATAATTCACCGGCTGTCATCAATAATTCCTTATGTAATCTTGTGACACATTCTGGGACATCATTAATAAGAAGCCATCCTTTTGTTACTAACACTGGGGTCGTCTGAAAGGTTTTCACATTGAAAATATAATTGTGTCCGTTGTCCAGTGCAGGCAGCGTCATTTATTACAATGGGTCATAACCTCTTTAAAGTCCTCTTTATTAGGTCCACTATTAAAGGGGTCATTGACCCTGGTCTTCAGAACACCCTGAATTTGTGACTGAAAATCAGTCAAGCAAGTCAGGCATGCATATGAGCATGGTGTTTTATCCTGATGTAGGCGTCATTTGAATTAAATTGGCTATGAAAGATGCCTATGCTCAGCAATAATGTTTAGGCAACTTGAGGCTTTCTAGTAATGCTCAAATCATAGTAATCAGGCCACCTGAGTATATTGCCTGGCAAGTTCCCCACCCTGGCTAAAAACAATATTTCCTGCCTGAGCTGTCTGATGCAGACAAACCGTTCATCTTCATAGACTCTCCAAACTTCTTCCACACCTGAGTTTTGCTTTCACATCTGTAATGGTTGCAGTCAGTCATTCTGGATTGCCAGTACCTGTCCATTGAATCAGGAGTCCTATGATCTGACCATATCCTTCAGCCTAATGGCTTCCTTCACCGCCAGTGTCCATCAATGCTTTAAATTCCTTAAATTTGATTTGAAAAACCCTGCAGATGGCCTGAATGTGTAATTGGAATTTGAAGTGCACAAGAATCACAGTAATGGTGACGGCCATACTAGCTCCTTTGCCTCGGCATCAGGGTGAAGCGCTGACCCTGAATAGTGGCGAAAAACACACTGGAGGCAGTCGTATTTAATCCTTACGGAAACTCATAAAACAGTGTCAGTTGAAAGAATGTTATATAAATTTAAAAAAAAAAATGGCATTCTGAGTTTGCTGTATTTGAATATTTGCCTGTTATTTTGTTATAAAAGACTTTACAGTTACACTTAAATGTACTAAACTGTGGTTTCCTGCACAGGTAACAGATTTTGGATTTGCAAAAAGAGTAAAAGGCAGAACCTGGACATTATGTGGAACTCCAGAGTACCTGGCGCCAGAGATCATCCTCAGCAAGGTGGTCTTCAGCAGTTTTTTTTTTTTTTTTTTTTTTTTTTAACGTTCAGTTGAATCCAAATTTCCCACAGGGCAAATCACTTATTTGTTGTTCAAATTTAGGGATACAACAAGGCTGTGGACTGGTGGGCACTTGGTGTTCTCATATATGAAATGGCAGCTGGATATCCCCCGTTTTTTGCAGACCAGCCCATTCAGATCTATGAGAAAATCGTGTCTGGAAAGGTATTGGCAGGTTGCATTGTGCTTACTGTATGTATACAGTTAAGATTTGTTTGAATATGCACTGAATCAAAATGAACATGTTTTGTAGGTACGATTCCCCTCACACTTCAGTTCCGATTTGAAAGATCTGTTGAGGAATCTGCTGCAGGTGGACCTGACTAAGCGCTATGGAAACCTAAGGAATGGTGTTAATGATATCAAAAATCACAAATGGTTTGCCACAACGGATTGGATAGCCATCTATGAGAGAAAGGTAAGATCCTCAGTCTTCAGTTACGTAGTTTGAGCCTTAGTTTACACACCACCATATTGAGTGTAGTGAGGTTTATTACAATATAAAATATCTGTTTTCTCTGTGCATATATTTGCATATATTTCACCCAAAAATGAAAATTCTGTCATTAATTACTCCCCCTCATGTCGTTCTACACCGTTCGTTCATCTTCAGGACACAAATGAAGATATTTTTGGTAAAATCCGATGGCTCGTGAGGCCTGCATTGAGAGCAAGTTAACTTAGACTTTCAAACGCCCAGAAAGGTACTAAAAATATATTTAAAACAGTTCATGTGACTACAATGGTTCAACCTTAATGTTATTAAGCGATGAGAATACTTTTTGTGCGCCAAAAATAAAATTTTTCAACAATATCAACAATATTATTCAACAATATCTAGCACTCGTCACCAAACTAACTTCGAAGCTTTACAAATCTTTTGTTTTGAATCATTGGTTTGGAGCTCATATCAGACTGCCAAAGTCACATGAACCATTGAAATTTCGTAACACTTACGACACAACGAAGCCTCGTTTACTGAAATCACATGACTTTGGCAATTTGAGATCGTTGGATACACGCTCCAAACCACTGATTCAAAACAAAAGATTCGTAAAGCTTCGAAGCTTAATGAAGCAGAGTTTTATGTTTTTAGTACCTTTCTGGGCATTTGAAAGTCTAAGTTAACTTGCTCTCAATGCAGGCCTCACAAGCCATTGGATTTTATCAAAAATAACTTTTGTTATTTTGTTTTCAGAAGATGAACGAAGGTCTTACGGGTGTGGAACGACATGAGAGTAATTAAAGACAGAATTTTCATTTTTGGGTGAACTAACCCTTTAATAGTTTGTAAAGTAGTTAAGTTTAGGTATTGGGTAGGATTAAAGGATGTAGAATATGGTCATTCTATAATGATGTTTATTCAGTTTTGACATCACGGGTATCAATTAATATATTCACATTGAAAACAGCCGTTTTAAATTGTAAATGGCTGTATTGAATGGCTTCAGAAGACTTGGAATATAGTGCAAGAAAACTTTTATGGTGCTTACAGGGGTCCAGACTGCGCCTAAAATGGTCGCTTTTGAGACTAAAAATATATTTTTGCTGCATACAAATTCACACATTATGACTGTAAAATTTGCATGTTATTTGCGTGTTCTGTGACCAGTAGCCTATCACATCATTTGTTGTGTTGTCGTAATTAAAAGAGATGCTGCCTGTGAAAGTTTCACTGAGTTAGAGCGCCAAAATATGAACGGGTAGGGGAAAATATCCTATACCAAACAGACGCAAAGAACTAGCGCTGATGAAAGCCGCCTGTGTTGTCGCCTAGCGTCAGTGCAAAAAAGCTGCATTTGAACACACCGTTCTGCTCCTGCGTAAAGGATAAAACTGCCTATTTCTTCATATAAATTCATCTATATTCGTCATTCAAAAGGGGAAACCGGCTCTACAGACTGCAGATACACACAATGCAGCGCGTGCTTACCGTTTCGAAAATCAATCGTGCTGATCACTTTCATTATTCTACTCCACTCATGCTCATCAGATCAATTTAAGGTCATAAAAAGTCTTCAGTACCTTAAATGGTATAACAAGAATATTAATGATCATTTTAAGGCGTCTTATATTTTGTGGATGGAAAAACAAATCGCAATACTCCCTAATGAGATTATTAACATTAATTTCTTTAAATAAATGTTAATGTTAATTAATGTGAGCGCTGCATGTTTTAAAGTCAACAGATGGTGCTGTTGCACATTCTTTAGGCTCTCGTAAAAGTGCTTTAGAGCAGCTCAATGATTAGTGCACATTTGTCAACCGATTGCTTATGAATTAATGCTGATCAATTATCACAAGGTTTACTTTATATTATTTATATTATATTGTGTTGTAAGCGGTTGTAACGTAATTTATCTTCCTCATCTGAACTTGAATGAGCAGCAAAAGCACAGACATTTCAAAATAAGAGCCCTGCTGTATTTCAAAGTCAAGTTGTATGTATATCAATTTTCCCTGTTTGTTATTTGGTTACACAAACCAAATTTAATATTTATATATTTATTACCTTATATTTATATTTATATTTATTTTCATTTGATTCAAAGTAAACTGTCGTAGCTTCAGGAAGGAAGGGCTAAGAACATTATTTGACACATATTCAGTATAAAGATTTTACTAGCATCAGGGTTATTATAGTCAACTAAAACCATTAAAAACATTTTATCATTGCTTGGAATGTTAATACTGAAATAAAAATCTATACAAACTAAACATGTTTAAAAACAACAAAAAAATAAAACTAAAAACAAATTAATTGGATTCAAAATAACAAAAACTGTAATAGTATTATGTGAAAATAGTGACATTCATTTCACAGAAAAATCACAAGATGAAAATGCTGAAACTATAAAGGGGAGATAAACACAACAGGATGACTAAAAGTGATTTAAAATTTTAAGTTCGTTGTTGTGTGGCTCTTAAATTATTTGGTGCCTGTTTTTTCCCCCTATAGGAGCCAATGGCTCCTTAATGATTTTTTTTTGTCTGGAGCCCTGGGTGCTTATGTGTTTTTGCCTTCTGTGGAGCTTAACAGTAACAACCACAGTATCGGATTTGGATTGGTCCTGTCTGACCGATATCTAATCTGGCAAAAATTGCGTCTTTCAAAAACATTAAAGAAACATAACCCTCTACCGCATGCATTATGATAGACCTATAGAAAAAAAATATTTGACTCTTTCTTTTCTTAGAATGGCTTAACTTGAAGTGCTGTAAAAAAAAAAAAAAAAAAAAAATAGGGAAAAAAATATTATTTTAAGGTACTTTATGATATGTTGCCATACGGCAACAACATACAATAGTGGAAAAACTTAGAATAAGTAAAAGTGTATATAGTTCATATTTTTCCTCAGAAATGTTGTTTGTATTGAATCAATTGGTGCTATTATAAGCTTTAACAGTAATTATAAACAACACCTCATACATACTTTCCAACATCTTGTGCTTTTATTTATTCCATTCTCTTTATATTCTTTGAATTGCATTACGTTTTTCATTAATATTATTTATATTGCAAATTTAGACAGTTAAAAACAAATATAATACTGTTCATCATGTATCATAAAACACTGACACAAAACCAAAAACATTGCAATTCATGAAAATTCAACATTACGCAATCTTACGAGAGGAAGGTTATGAACATGAACCCCCCCATAATCCTTGAAACTTTTTTTTCAGTTTTTTTAGAGGTGAGGCACAGGTACACATCACATTTGGTGCACTTCATCCTAACAATACACTTACAGCCACTTGCACCTGCCTTTTTGAGACACCATGGTAGGCCAGTGGTTGGTCTGGTTCAGTAGTACTGGCTGTGGTGACAGTGGGCAGGCAGGTCTCCGATGTTGATTTAATCCATAATACAAATGCCATGGCAGTCCTTAACATTCAACTAATCAACATTATATCACTAGCATTAATGTTGTTATTGTTACAGCTTAACAGACTGCAGCTGACCTTTGCTAGCTAGCTAACCTATTACAATAATGTAATTCCATTATTGCACAGTGTTGCCGTTTGGCACAGACATTTTATCGATTTACCAAAAACTAATTTCATAAAAACTTTTTTGAGTGGTGAATGTGTCATTATAACCTACGTGAGATGATGTTACCAATTTTTTTGTGGATGTGACATGGGCTGGTCCTTGTTTGTTACTGACGTTTTAGTTTGCTTTTCAGCAACTACCGACAAGAGACGGCAGTCTGTCAGAAATCGTGCCGCAGAAAAAAAAATGGCATGTTATGTGACTTAACCAAAGCACATCATTGGCTAAACTAAGGTCTCCTCTTACCAGCAAAGAAAAAAAAAAAAAAAGTGTGTTCTCTTCAAGAGACAGTGGCAAGGAAATGAACACAAAGAGTATGTTGCCATATGGCAACACCATGCGGTAGAGGGTTAATTATTATTTTAAATTTTTGACTGGTAGTGTATAGTAAGAGAACTAAAAAATACTGCTATATTATATTGTTGATATAATTGTTCAGTTGTGTATATACCTTGGGAGGTTAGTGAACAGGTAATATAGAAGTGCACAGGCATTATGATAGACTTCTGATTACAATAATTTCTCCAATCACCCACCAGGTGGAGGCGCCATTCATACCAAAGTGCAGAGGTCCTGGAGACACGAGCAACTTTGACGACTATGAAGAGGAAGACATTCGTGTATCTCTTACAGAAAAATGCGCAAAAGAATTCTCAGAGTTTTAGTTATGGACACATCTAAGCTAGGCATATGCATATATACATATATTTACTTCTCTATATATGTGTATATATGTGTGTGTGTTTGTGTGTGCGCATCACACGACACGTCAAATAAGGGTATCTTTGCACTCTAAAGACATGGGATGAGCAGAGAGCACATCACCCTTCAACTTCTTGTGTACTTCCTTCATTCCATCCGGCTTTAGAGAGGTCACCAGGTCACCAGGGTTCTCATGCTCTTAACCATCATACACTGGCACATCGCTTACTCCTGTAATTCACTCTTTTCCTACTCCTTTTTTTGTTTTTTGTTTTTGCTTTGTTAAACAACATTAGTTGTTTGACAATGTTCCCCGTTTGAAAGATATATATATATATATATATTTTTTTTTTTTAAAGATATGAAGATTTTAGAATGACATTTAAAATACGGTAGTGGGGGAGGAAAAAAAAAAACACAAAAGGCCAATTCAGCATTGTTACTTTTTTCATGGCAGCGTCACACAGTGTTGTGATTGGAAAGGTAGGCGTTGCCTGAACCTATTGGCATTTTTGGTGTTACACGTCGCTTTTATTTTATTTTTACCTTAGACCAAAACAACTGACAACTTTTTATTTTTGTTACTTGTGCATATCTGTTGAATTCAGAGTGGTTTTTCTTTTATTTGAACCACCTTGTGTGTTGAAAGCATGACCAAAACCATCGTGTTGTGAATGGCAGAGGAGGAGGTCTTAACTCTTCAGATTTGCCTTAGAAAACTCGATATTACAGAGCCCACAGAATGATTGCATTACAAATGTTACAGTGATCTTTATCACAATGTTACAGTGAAGGTCCAGTCTCATGCATATACTGACAGATGTTGTTAGCAATATAAAATATATCTTATTTTACCACTTCTGTGCATTTTTATTCATTATGCAAAGGTTTTATTTTAAAATGTAAGATAAAACCTTAAAGATTAGTTCACTTTAATCATTTTAACTGCTGTTTATTATCTGATATTTAAAACTAAGAAAAACAGCAAATGCATTGGTCCAATCGCTGTAGGATGAATTAGATCAGGGATGGGTAGCTTTGTTCCTGGAGTGCCACTGTCCTGCAGAGTTTAGCTCAAACCCTGATTAAAATCTCACCACTCTGTAGCTTCCTAGTAATCCTGAAGACATTGATTAGCTTGTTCAGGTGTGTTTGATTAGGTTCGGAGCTGAACTCTGTAGGACAGTGGTCCTCCAGGACCGAAGCTGCCCATCCCTGAATTAGATTATCACAGTGAGGCACTTACCAGTTACACATCAGTTACTTGCTCACTTTTTTGTCACTGTTTTTAATTTGTTAATGTTGAAGCTGTTTTGCAAAGTTCTCTCTTAACTGAAAATTGTAAAACTGCCAAAACTCCATGTTCTCTTCCATTGTTGCTGTTGAACTTGTCGTATTTTTTCTTTTTCTTTTTTTTTTTCTTTTGACCGAATGTAGTGTTGAAACTTCTAGGTATGCATATTGTTTGAAAAGTTTGAATTTTGAGGTACATTCTCACAGACATATACTAAGAAACTGAATATGTTACAAAGGAAGAGAGAAAAAAAACAGAGGCTAGTAAGCCTCTTCTCCTTTGTATCACATATAATCCAGTTATTGTTCAGCTCATACTGCGTATATGCATTATTTCTTATAAATGTTTTTATTTATACACATATTAGAGAGATGCTAATAAATTTTATTTTTAAGATTGGTTGTTCTTTTTAATGTGTACAAATGATCTTTATACTTTTTATTGGACTAAATGCCTTTAAAAATCACCTTTTCAACCTGCAAGACTTTAAACATTCTTTCAGACAGGCTATTGTTAGTAAATAGCATTGTACTGTCACAAAAGGTAGCAGCATTGACACTTAAATCGCAATTCCTTTAGCCTAAAGCCTGTTAGTGCTCGTGCAAATACAGCTAGAGATTTCTGTCCCTCTATTGAAAGTCTATTCCCCCGAAACTACTCCATTTGAACCATTCGGTTTAAAGTCTTCTAAAGAGATATGATTGTTTTGATTCACAAATATAAAGCGCACACACAATATGGTGAACAGAGGGTCAAACATGCTTGCTTGATGGTTTTTGAGTTTAATCATTCTATATTTTTTTTTAGATTAAACAACATAATCCTTGTTTACATTAAAAAATGTCAGCTATTGTATGGCACAGAGAAAAGTGATTTCACAACACCCCAGTAGGTGGCGATGTGGACTAATGTCTGTTTGGATGCACAAACTCTGGGTTTCTAACTCTGTGTTGACTGAACTAACTCCAGAATACATTTCTGGAGCAGATAACCATGAGTAAGCAATGTTTGTTTGTTTTATTAAACCTAGAGTTCGTGTGACCGGAAGTTAACTATCCTTTATGGAACAATTTACTGACAGTGCCATTTACTGTTCAAACGTTCTACTTGAACTTTAATTGCTGCCGGCAGTTGTTTTATACTGATGCTTTTTATATTTGTTAACCCTGTAAAGCCTAACATATGAAATAATAGTAAGAAAAATCTAATGTGCTTTGTTTTATGTTTGATACTATGAGCTGTAAAAGCCTGATGTATGAAATGTGAATATGGAGCTCATACTTGAGCAGAAGACAAAATTATTCAGAGGCCCAAACCATACAGTTTGGTGCAGTTTCTGATATTTATATGGCCAAAAACATTTGGTGAAAGTCTGAGAGCTTGTAATGTAAATCAATTTGATCTTTATAACTGTAAAAATAAAAGTATTAAGAAATAGAACAGGAAATTAACATCAGCGCAATTATTTAGTTACATAATAGTTATATGTTTTATATATATATATATATATATATATATATATATATATATATATATATATATATATATATATATATATATATATATATATATATATACATACATATACATAAACACGCGCGCGCGCACACACACACACACACACATACATACATACATACATACATAATATATTAAATGTATTAACTCAACTCTGACTTCCTTACCAGTTTATTTTAATTCCCTCACACTTATGCAGTTGTTTCATACTCCACAGTTTTCTACAAAATAATCAGTTCACACAGAGATTCACTAGGTTTATCACAACAGCAAAGGAAACTATGCCTAAAAGTTTTCTATGCTACTATTTAAGTAGCTATATATTTAGAATAAATGACTGCACCAAGGAGAGGGACATAGTTTCACTAATAATTTATTTTGCACAAATCAATAAATCGTTTTAATTATTTTGGTATAACTGGAATACTTCTAGTTCTTTCATGTAGTGGACAATTTTAAGTTCCCTTTCAAGGGAACTTGCGCTGCGTCGAACGCTTTGGGAACGCCTCTGCGATATTGTGTCGTGAAGCAAGTATGAAACCAGTCCAATAGACTGATGGAACGTCATAGGTGGGTGACGTCACTGACCAGGACACTATAAAGCCTACCTGAAAACCCATTCATTCAGCTTCTGTGCCTTCAGCAAGTGCTACTTGTGAAATCGTTTGTATATCGTATATATATATGAGTTATAATGGCGAGCGAACAACAGTTCAGGAAGTGTGTTCTTCCCTGCCCTCGTTTCATCACGGGTGGGGATACACACCCAATGTGTGTTGTTTGTTTGGGAGTGCAGCATGCCCAGGCAGTTCTCGAGGGGGCTGCCTGCGAGCACTGTGAGCTTCTCCCGCTGAGAACGCTGCGCTCCCGCTGAGCCCTCTTCGAGGAGTGCGGCTCGGCTCATGTTCCTCACAGCTCGGGTCCCGCTTCTGCTAAGGCAGAGCGGCGTCTCAGGTCGTAGGGTTCGCAAATGGATTTGACAGGGGGTTTGAGGGGAATCTCAGCCTTCACCTGTCAGATCCGATGTGTCAATTTGGAGTCAGGAAGCACACGTTACATTAATGGCATCCAGTTCTGAGGAATTGGATGTTGTTAGTGTAACAACGGGAGATACTGAAGACTCGCCACTTCAGTCTCCCGCTAGTGAGGAGCTTATGGAGGTGTGACTCGTGCTGTGGCTAAACTAAAGCAGGTTGAAAGCAAACTAGATGAACGCTTCCTCCCATCTTGATCAGCTCAACCGCCATGTCGGGGATAACCGTTTTCATTCATTTTCAGACCGGTTTCTTATCGTGTTTATACCTCACAAACGTCCACTTATAGTAATGTGCTGGGTATGAAGAAACATAGTTATTGGGCAATGCCAAAGGCGGGAGAGATGGCTCGCGAGCGTCTCTTCCGCCTTTGGCATTGCCCCATAACCTCAGTCGGCATCGTCCCTTAAAGCCCCGACGTTGCCCACCAAGCCCCTAAAACCTACATCTGCGCTGGTGGGCAAAGCGTACTCGGCTGCAGGTCAGGCTGCGGCATACTTGTATACTATGTCCATCTTGCAAGCATACCAATCCGACCTGCTCAGAGACCTGGGTGAAAGTGAAGAGGTGGGGGCGGATGTCATCCAGGAGTTGCGTCAGTTAGCTGACTTAGCTCTCCGTGCCACCAAGGAGACAGCCAAATCCATCGGCCGATCTATGGCAGCTCTGGTGGCCATGGAGAGACATCTCTGGCTGAATCTCACTGAGATAAAAGACAAAGATAAATCATTCCTCCTGGATGCTCCGCTCAATCCTTCTGGCCTCTTTGGTGACGCCATCTCATCAGTCACCTAGAGGTTCCTAGAGTCCAAGAAACAGGCTGCGGCTCTGCAGGGCAAGACGGATCTGAGGACCCTCATTGCTGCTAAGAGGGCTTCGTCAAAAAAATCCTGATGTCAGAAGTGTCAGGATCCTGAGGGTGGTCCCCTCCGAAGTCCCCTCAGGGGGGCGCTCTGCCAACCCCGCCGCAATGCCAGGGCACGGTAGTTACCTGCGAGTCACCCAAGGGTGGCTCACACTCTCTAGGCCAGCCTTGAGAGGCTGGTTCCCTTAGTAGATTCTCTGACAGAATGGAAATGTCTGTCAAACGTATCTCAGTGGGTCCTGCAAATTATAGAAAAGGGGTATGCTATTCAGTTCAGAACACGGTCACCCCGATTCAGCAGGGTCCTACCCACAGTGGTGGGCCCCGAACAGGCTCTGGTGTTGGCACAGGAAGTAGAGACTCTGCTGCAAAAGGAGGCTATAGAAAGGGTCCCTCCTCCCAGCAGGAGTCAGGATTTTACAGCCGGTACTTCATTGTTCCAAAAAAAGATGGGGGGTTGCGTCCGATTTTTAGATCTACGTCATTTAAATCGCACCGTAGCAAAGCTCAAGTTCAAGATGCTCACAGTCAAACACATAGTGTCACAAATTAGGTCCGAGGACTGGTTTGTCACGATAGATCTAAAAGACGCATACTTCCATGTATCAATCCTCCCACAACACAGGAAGTTCCTGAGGTTTGCTTTCGGGGGTGAATATCGGGTTCTCCCTTTCGGCCTAGCACTGTCACCCCGCACCATCACCAAATGTGTAGACGCGGCTCTGAGGCCCTTGCACATGCAGGGCATCCGGATTTTAAACTACATCAATGATTGGTTGATTCTGGCTCAGTCAGAACAGTTGGTGGTTCAACACGAGATGTTGTTCTCGCTCACATGAAGAAGTTGGGGTTGAGGCTAAACGTGAAGAAAAGTGTGCTTTCTCCTGCTCAGAGAACCAGTTATCTAGGCGTGGTATGGGATTCGGTTGTCATGTGTGCTCGTTTTTCGCCTGCTCACATAGCATCGATTCTCTCAGCTGTAACAGACATAAAGCTAGGCCAGTCACTCACTGTCAAACAGTTTCAGAGGCTGTTAGGTCTCATGGCAGCAGCGTCCAACATGATACCTTTTACTTGTTCGCTAAGACAACACATCGGTGGTCTCGTACATAAATCATCAGGGAGGTCTGAGGTTGCGCCCGTTATACAGACTGGCTCATCAGATCCTCCTGTGGACCCAGGGGAAGCTGCTCTCAATCAAGGCAGTTTACATCCCAGGGTACCTGAATTTGGGAGCAGACATCCTGTCAAGGCAGGGGCTGAGGCCCGGGGAATGAAGACTTCACCCTGAACTTTGGCCAAGCCGAAGTGGATCTGTTTGCGTCTCGAGAGACCCATTCATTCAGCTTCTGAAATTCATAACTCATTATAATTAATTGTAAATATTTGGATCAGTTAATTGAATTAACTTCATGTAGATGAAAATATTACAATCAATTAATCTGTTCGGCCAGCGAACACTCAGTATTAATCGTCTATCAACTCTTCAGAGAGGATTTTCCATGGCAAGAGAAAAATAATGCTTTCTTAGCATGTAGCTGTAATCATATTCACAGTTGACATTGGTTTATAAGCAGATCAGAATCATCTCGCAAGAATGTGCACAAAGATTTTATTTAACTAAATCACAAACACATTCATCTAACAGACGCACACACATCACGCATGCATAGGAAATGAGACAGTGGAATTGAAGGAAACCGTAGTATAACAGAGGAAGGGAACTATGAAAAGTCATTTAACGAGCTGAAAGAACCATCAATTTCTCACTATAAAGCACCTTTGTTAACAAAGGGGTTCACAACTTAATACTAAATCGCTATTTAGTGTTCAAATGTTTAGTGAGCCCACTTCATCCCTAGAGCTCAACCCAGAGCCTGTTTCAAGCTCTCTTACCCCCTTCCCACCAGCACGAACCGGATGCTGGTTCAGAGCTAGTGCCAGTGCCAGTTCGGAGTTGGTTCAACTGACGAGCCTTCTAAGAACCAGCTTGCCTTTCCACGGGCTAGAGAGCCAGCACAGAGCTAGGTTTTACGTCACTGTATACGTCTCATATTTCACAGCAAAGCTAGCGCTGCAGCGCCAAACACAAAGACAGCAAGCTTGTTTGAGATGCACTGGCTTCTCGCAGAGCGATCGGCGCAATGACATCAAAGCACCGCGAGAGCGATCCAAAAGCACAAGGAGTCGTATGCTCTACAAACGCTCTCACGGACCTGTGGCACTCCGATGTCACCTGCCGAATCAGTCCGCGCTGCTCCGATGCATCTCGAACAAGCCTTCCATCAACAATGGCAGATGCTTCGCTACTATTGATGCTCATGGCTTTGTGAACCTACATCGGCATCCAAACATGGCTCTCCGTAATTTGTATATGGACGGAGATTACAATCGAGCTGCTATTAGCTTGATTAGCTGCTATTTCAAAAATGGCCGTCACAAGTTTCTTGTTGGTCATGGTAACCCAGCCTGATGCAAGCGGTTCTTACTTCCGGCCAATGTTTTGGTGCTACTTACGAACCACTTTTCCTGGTTTGGAGCTGGTGCTCTGGGTGTCGAAAGACAAAGAACTGATTTGAAACTAGGCTCTGGCTCCGAACCAGCACTCAAACTGCCTTGGTGGAAAAGGGGTATCTAAGTCTCCAGTGCCCTCTGAATCTCCCTGGCTTTCTGAACCAGTGCCGCCTTGGTGGCCCCTTGAGCTACCAGCACCTCCCTAGCTACCTGAAATGCCTGCTCCTCTCTTGTTTCCGGTACTGTGGATACCGCTCTGGACACTTCCTGTCCTGCCTAAGACGCTCCTAGCCAGCCTCCAGGGCGCCCACCCTCTGTTTAGCATCTCTGTTTGCCTTTATGTATTTAAGCCCTCAGTTTCTGTCTGTTCATTGTCTAGCTTTGTTTTGCATTGATGGTTATGTGGTTGATTATCTCCTAGTTATTCTCTTGTTCCTTGTTTGAATTAAGATTTATATGATTATTCCATTGGACTTCTTTGCTGTGTGCTTTGTACAGCTACTAATCATGACACTTCGGGCCTAGAGAGATAATAATAAAATGCCCACCTCTCTTTTCCTTTCTTTCCCATATTCTTTTAATCCTGATTACCCCTTAACATTACAAAATACTGAGTTTTCAGCATGGCTGAAACTGGGAACCTTTCAAATATCTTGTCTATTTTCAGAGGGCACTCTAAAGTCTTTCCAACCATATATAGCAATATAAAGTTCCAAAGTCTCATTTTTACAAATATCTTCAGTTGCGACTATTTTAAAACTAAAGATAGAGAAAGGAGAGTTAAGAATGGACACAACAGAGATTGAAGACCCTTTACTGAATTCAATCTGCTTAAAGGACATATGATATATTGTCTAGCATTGCATCTCTGCCTTGCCGGGACTGAAGAGTGTCTGGAAGAAGGGCATTGGTCAAACCATTGAAGAGAATGACTGGGCTGATATATGTGATAATGTGTACCCTAAAAATGCATTTTGTTACTTTGGTCTGCATCACAGATTCCTCTTAAAATGTGGACATCACAGATAGGCCTGTCACGATAACTACTTTTTGTTCTGCGATATATTGCCCCAGAAATAATTGTGATATTATTGTTATTTTAAGACCATTTTATGCCACTGAATATATAATCATAATATAACAGCATAATAATGCAAGTAGGCCTACACACTTTCAAATGACAATGAACTTAACTCTTAAGAATATAGCTACTGGAACTGAAGCGTCAAAAAAATAATAATGTTGAATAAATAATAAACAAACCTTTGCTAACAAAAACTGCAAAATAACAAGTAGAAACAAACACTTGCAAATGCACTTATATGGAGATTTTCCATCTACAGGTTTTCCCCTGACCTTATTTTCTCAGTAAAGTAAGGGTGCACACTATTGTCAGATGTCCACAAGACACAGATTTAGCAGTCAGCAATATTATTTGCTGCAATTATTTTTTTTTATGCACGGCTTGTCATTGAAGTATGGCTCCAAATGCTAATCCATCTGTAAGCACTGCGAGTTTGAGTTGCTTATAATGTGCATTGAAAAAAACAACACGCATCAAACATCTTCATGACATGAGATGCAATTATTAACATTTTGTCCAACAAACATGCTTTATATGAGACCCTTGCATTGGTGGCTCAGGACCAAGGGGTTTTCCCTGAGGGGCAACCTACTTTGTATGATCAAGATAAAGCGGCTGTGTCTCCGCGCCTTGATTATATGGAGGAAACCTTGGTTCCTGTCCCAGGGCCCTGTGTTAGGAGTGCAATGTCATCAAGTTACTCTCACGACAGATGCTTCTCTCACAGGGTGGGAAGCGGTAATGGAAGGCCACTCAGCTCAGGGTCTGCAGAAGGGTCATCATCTTTCTTGGCATATAAATTGCCTGGAGATGATGGCGGTCTTCATGGCCTTAAAATATTTCCTCCCAGACCTAAGAGGTCATCATGTGCTTGTTCACACAGACAACACATCTGTGGTCTCTTATATAAATCACCAAGGGGGTCTGCGTTCGCGTCCACTTTGCAAACTGGCACACCAGATTCTCTTGTGGTCCCTAGGGAAGATGTGTACATCCCGGGGTACCAAAATTTAGAAGTAGACATCCAGTTGAAACAGGAGCTGAGGCCAGGGGAATGGAGACTTCCCCCCGAGGTGGTGAACTATATATGGGAGGTTTATGACCAGGCAGAAGTGGATCTGTTTGCGTCTCAGAATACGATGCACTGTCCTCTTTGGTTCTCCCTGGTACGTCATGGTACAGACGTGGCCGAGGCTACCCCCGATTACTCTGCTCCCAGGAGTTCTGGAGAAGGTCCGCAGGGACAGAATAAGTCTACTGCTAGTAGCACCATAGTGGCCACCATGGTTCTCGGACCTAGCTTCTCTCCTCGACAGCTCTCCCTTGGAGATTCTGGTCAGGAGGAGTCCCATCAGTTTCAGAAAAGTTTCTGATAGAATCGGATCTGAACAGTTGCAATACACAGTGTCGACATCAATAATCTTAGATCAGATTCCAATCAGATACACAAGTATTCGGATCTGGACTGACAGTGTAAATGTAGCCTTTGAGACTCTTTTGAATTACAGTAGCAAAATAATCACCTACCAACCACCAGAACACCCTAGCACCTGTAAGACCTAGCAGTCTGATAAAAATCTAGTTGTAATTATTACCTTCACTCTTAAAATCACTAGAACATTGTGATTTAATAGATAATGTTGTCAGAAGCCAAATCTTTCTTCGTTTTTTTTTTTTTTTTAAGACAAGATTCAAATGCGAGTCACAGTTGCCCATTTTTGTGGGTCCCTTAACAATTCTTTATTCCTTTCAAAAAATACATTTGAAGGTTGGTGTGGCAGGGAAAAAAAACTGCTAGCACTATTTGCAATGCTAATGAGCATTCCCAAACTGAATGGACATTAAAAAAACGAAGCTGTCTGAGCTATTTTAACCCTCTGTTATTCAGCTTGCAGCTACAGCAGATCAAAGGATTTGCTCTGCCCACCACTCTCTCTCTTGCAAATGCCTCTTTTCTCTGTGCTCCAATTTCAAGAGTGGAATTCCCACATCCTGAAACAGTACATGTGTCTGCACATCTGTCTCTGGAAGACTCTGTTTGGAGTGTCTAGTTCAGGCAGAGGATGAACATCTAAACTAATTACTTTAAAATAAATGGAGCATGACTGTGATTCTGCCAAGAGTCAGTCAGGCATATAACATGATAGCAGACTAAAAGTGTATGTTTGTGTTCTAAAGCAGTGCAGCTCAACCCTGTTCCTGGAGTCTCACACTCCCAATTTCTGGTCTTGGAGTCTCTACTAATGAGCTACTGACCTGAATCAGGTGTGTTTGATTAGGTTTGAGAACCACTGTGTTAAAGCATTGCGTATGATGTTCCTGTTTTTTTCCTGCCCAATATTTTTTTCTCATAGTAAATAAGGTAGTGCTTTAGATTACAGCCCGCAAAAAAACTCTGAGTAAAAAGAAATTTACAGTGTACCTTTTGGTAATTATAGTGTACCTATAAAGTACGTAAGTGTAGGTATAAGGGAACAATATGTTTAGTTTAGGGAATGAAAGGGGAACAACCAGAAAATTAACAAATTATTCTTACTGGAAGTATTTTAGAACTAAGGGGTGCTTATTCTACTATTATGATAGGCAAAAATCTTATGTTTGGGAGCAATTTAGCGAGAACATACACTGCATATCTTTCTTGTTATAATGGTGTACCAATACATATAGGTTTTTTTTTTTTTTTAAATTACGGGGTACATTTATAAAGGAAAAATGTGAGAGTGTGATTTTCTGTTTGAATAGATTAGCTGTTTTTACAGTAGCCTATGGCTTTATTGTAATATGTTGGGTATTCTTATGTATTTATTTGCGATGTCTGGTATTGTTTTGTGATACAGCAATTCCCATATCACAGACACATTTTCCCCATGGGAAACAAAAAAAAAACAAAAAAAAAATCTTAATCTCAATTTAAATTAATTCTATTGAGGTTAAATTATTACCACACTCTGTCTATATACCATATGTCCCACACCATTTGTGTGGCATGATTGATACTTCATTATGCATTGTTTAATTTTCACCTGACAGACAATTTGGGGGTTGTCTCTTTTTGACTCAGGCCAGTATGCAACCATCTAGAACACCCCATATTTGTTCATATTATTATGGGTATGGAATAGGTACAATATCAGAAGTAAGTGCACTCCCTGTGCAGTATTACTTAAATGACAAAAAATGGTCTCACCTCTTAATAATTGTATTATTTCTAAGTTGAGATGTAGAGCATAGAGTTTGCATAGTTTCCTTATGCATTTTTTATGAACAATAATTATTTCCAATTAGCATTACTGCATGAACATGGATATAATGACCAAACAAAATTGTGAAATAAGAGATTCATAATATATCTGGTGGAGAAAGATGTCATGGAGGACCCCCTGGAGGAAGACTGTGTAACCGACAGAGGGAGGAGCCAGGGTGGAGCCTCAATGGAGGGTCCAGGCAGAACCAGGGGCCCAACCGACAGAGGCGGAGTTGGGAGAAATGGAAACCCAGGCGGAGCCGAAGGGCGAAAAGCCAGGGTGACACTGCTGGTCTGGGAGGGCCAAGGCAGAGCCACAAGCTCGCAGGACTGATGTGGAGCTAGGGGCTCTAAAGAAGAGCCAGAGGGAAGGAGGAGCCCAGTGGAGCCAGAGGGATGACAGACTGAGGTGGAGTCATGGGTTCGGAGGCCTAAAGTGGGATGGCCTCTGGGATGGACATGGTGGCTGGCCCTGGCTCTGTAGCTGGAGTGGGCTCTTGCTCAGGGTCTGTGGCAAGTGTGGGCTCTGTCTTTAGGTCGCAGGGCTGATGGGATCTTCCTCCTCTGCCTCACAGGGGGATCCACAATGTAGCAGTACCCCATTCAACATTAGACAATCTGCCTTAGACAGTTCATTGAGACCCATGGTAAAACTGTAAAAGATCTGTGTTTTTACTGTTATATGGTAGCGGACGCTATTACACACCTTCCGAAACAGTAGAGAATCTCTCATGACAGAATCAAAAAACAGGCAAAAAAATTAATCAAATAAAATAAATGGAGCAGAAACAAGCGATAAAAGCATTGCTTATGCATGTTTTAGTCTTTGGTAAAAACACATTTTTCTCAGCTTTTTCAAAATGTTGCTTTTTTTATGAAACTACATTCAGGTGTTGATAAAAAAGAATGCATGAAAACTTTTTTGTTGTTGTTGTTTAAAAGCTGAGGCACGGTTCTTTCTTTTGATATATTGCATGTTCAGATAATCATACAACAAAATATTCTTCTGGGGGCCATGAATTATTTGTGAAAATCATCAAAAACGCTGGCAGTGGCTGGCAACTTAAAAAAAAAAAAAAAAAAAAAAAAAAAAAAAAAAAATGCTGGCATGGAAAGAGTTAATCATCTACAAATGTATTATGTTAAATAAATGAGTAGATCATCATTAAAGCTCCAGTATGTAAATTGTCTTGGTTAAGAAAATAATTAAAAACAAAAAAAGTTGAGCGAAAAAAGTTGAGCAAGTCATCAATGTTCAAAACTGTCTTCAAGCATTACCCCGATTCACAACGGTATACATTACTTTTAAAAGTAATGTATAACTTATATTGAGTTACTCCCTAAAAATGTAACTGCGTTTTTATGAAAAGTAATGAACTGAGCTGTCCAGGGTTGAGATTTCCCACAAAATCTGAACAAGATGTCTCAAGATGCACACCGGTAATATTTTTTTCTAGTGTTTACAAAAGCTACCTAAATATCCTAATTGAACTAAGGCCTGTCTGTGAAACCTGGCCTTTTTATGTTCAGAAATGGACCAAGGTGAACAAAAATTTAGACAGGTTGTGAACTCTGTTTCGTTTTCATACAGTTGAATATAACTTTTTAAAAAAATCCAATACAAACGTTACTGTCTCTTGTCAACGGTAGCTGTCACAGTTGCTAGGCTACAAGAACAATCCTTCTTGGCTAGACCATCCCATTTAACAACATTCGGTCCAACCTTCGCAGACTTCGAAGGCTTGGCCTTTGAAGGTTGCACTCTCTGAACAGTGGCGTGTTTAGGTTATTGGGGGCCATAAGCAAATCTCCGGGAGGGGGCCCCGTAAATGCACATTTAAGAGTGCAGGTTGCAAATCCAGCATTAGCGTCAGTTCTGGCAGGTCACGTCAGTCAAGCTCACATCAGCTGACTCCCAGGTGACTCACGTCTACCTATAGGAATATGATGCCTATCATAGCATCCAAATATAAGCTCCTCAGTATTATCAGTAGCTACTGCATTTCTCAGGAGCTAATTACCCTCCTCCATCCCCAGCTCCTCCTCCTGTCAGTCAGGATTAGGCCTTATAATTCCCCTGAATCAAACTAATTCTTGAAAAATGTGTACATGTTAAATTATTGACATGAATTATATCTGCATGCTGGTTCTGTTCTGTTTACCCTAGGGGGGTTATTGCTGCTCTCCCTGCTCTTATCCATGCTAGGCTGCATGGATGCGCAGGGAGTTCTGGCCCAGAGCAGAATCATAACGCCAATACAAACTCGTTGCATTATCAATCATATTTGAAGATAGTGGTCCTGACAGAACTATTATTAACAATAATGGAAAGATTAGGCTTATCTGTATGTCAAAATATCACCCTGTTTGGACTTTGTTTTCTGTTTTGCATAATTTCCTGCCAGTCTGTCCTCATAGTTATGCATTTTGATTCACAAGCTCGCAGTTCGATTCAGTATCAGTTATTTTGGATATACTGTATATCAGGTACAGTACATGGCAAATTTTCTCAAGGACAAAAAAAATATCAACTAATGCTGTAAAATTGGTGCTACAATATTGTAGGTTAAAATTAACTTATTTGTATACAATCTTAAATTACACTTAAGGAAATTTTTAGAATAATGAAGTTATAATAGGCCTACTAACTTTAAAATTATTTCTACTACAATTCGTTTTTTGAAATATAAACATTTAAATGGTGGCTGTCAACTTTTTCAAACATGCAACGTAACATTAAAAAATATAATTAATATGGTGCATATATTTAGCTAAATGCTCCTCTCTAGAGTTCATTTTTCTAGTTTATGGTCATGATGAATATGTTTTTTCTGAGGTAAATGTGACGTTACGTTTGTTTATTACAAGATATTTTATTAACGTCTTTCCGCGGTTGAAACAGTGATTGAGCGCGATTACACGAGACATGATATGGATTTTGGTAAGTTGTTCTGTATCTTTTAACATACCTTTAGTTCATTTATGTTTATTTCGGTATTAAAGCGGAGGAGAGGATCAGTTCACGTGTGCGTCAGGCTGCCGCTTCTCTTGAACTGATACTGCAGCGACCTGTCACGGCACATTAAAGAGCGCCAAATCCATATCCTTGCGCTTTTTAAAGCTAGTATATGCAAATCCTTGACCTTTCCTAGTGGGTATACGGCATATACCTGCATATCACGTAGACTACACCACTGTGGAGTCCCCTTCGGGAGAAATCGTGGGGTCCCCCAAGCCCGCGGGGCCCCACGCAATTGCGTGTTTTGCGTGGTGGGTAAACACGCTACTGCCTCTGAATGGGGACACAGCTAAAGTTCAGCAGCATTATTACACTCTGTCACGTGACATCCACGTCGCTTGGAGATGCCCTGAATATCAAGGCTGTGGAATGTAGGTCAGAGTGTGGCATACAGTAAGCACATGATTATGGCAGCATTGTGTGTGCTTTTTTTTACTTTTCTTTTTGTCTTTGTCTCTCTCATCTTCCATGCAGCAAATTCTGCATCCATTAATTGCATTATTAAAATGTATATAGAGTTCTTGCAACCCAACCCATGCACAAGTTTTACATGAAGTTTATAGTGCAGTGTAGGTGTTCTAAGGCAGTAAACCCCTTATCCATGGTAAAATCTATGTAAAGCACTATTGTGGCATAAGCCCTCTCTAGTGTATTGATTTTTTAAGTGGCAGCAACAGCATATTGTAGAAGACACCAGGTTTAAAGAATCCATCAATAGTTAATTACTCTTACTGTAGACAGATTAATTGTGTAATTTGTCTTATCCACCTTGGCTACCTTCAATTGTCATATTAGTTTCTGAATATTCAAATTTTTCACAATGGTGATACAAATGAGGGCTAGTGAATTTAATGCCCCATTTCTACTTCTTTTTTTGTAAATCAAGTTTGCAGATGTAACGTCATCTGAACAAAATCACTTTCTTCAGTTATCACTGTAATCACTTAAATTTGGATCAGTTCCTTGAAGTTATTTTGTGGCTTCTGAAGAATTGCAATACAGAGTGCAAATATTATGAACTAATTTAATGGTACTACTTTTTTTGGAATTTGACAGTAGTGGTATAACTAATGGCAATGTGGGAAGGGCAGTCACGGTGAGGCTTATGGGTCTCTCACAATATCTTTAGAAACAGTACTTGAAGTTGGCATGAATTGAAATTTGTCATCATCTTTTCTTCTCTATTTTGACATATATCTGTGTTCAATGGCTTCTTGAACGAGAAAAAGAATGTAGTGCAGGACTTGATTTTGACCTTGGGGAATTGATTAGACTGTTGGATCATTGACGTTTGCTATAGAATTTGGTCAGGTTTGACGCCATTTTGAATTTAACACAGATAAAAAAACGAGGCTGTGATAGACTTACATTCTTTACATCTCTGTATAAAGGTCCTACTTTAGTGCACCGGCTCTTACTTAGAAGAGTTGAGATGCATTTCAGCATTAAGTGGTACTTTAATCTGCCTGTAAAATGGGCAGGCATTAAGCTTACTGGTGTTTCTCTCACAAATCCAATCCTAAAAGCCACAATACTACTGTTATCCGACATCCCACATGATTAATATTCCTGTTATTCACTGCTAGGAGGTGGGAGAGAGATGTGAACGACGGGGAGGTGTCAAGTGCTTTTGATATGTACAATCGTTTTTGATCCTTAATTCCATACATTTTATGCTATTTCACAAGTGACAATAAAAAAACTGACATAAAATATAGCCAACAAAGGACATGTATATCCGATGGCAGAATATTTATTTATATTGATCCTACTGTCGTAACAACTATGCATTTTGTGGATTGATGAATTTAAAAGCATTTACAATATATATTTATACGATAAGAATATTGTATCATATGTTTTATTAAAGTAGTAGTTAAATGAGTGTTTTCCCACACAGGGTTTAAATTAAGTCAGGAGTAGGCCTTAATCTAGAATAGTTAATCATGGTTTAAAAATGGCTGAACTGAGTGTGTCAGAAAAGGGAGACATACAAAATGTGCAAAGTGAGTACTCCAGGACTGGAGTTAACAAACACTGTTCTAGAGCAGTGCTTCTTTGTATGCACAAAATTGGCATAGAAATATGTGTACAGAATTTTCTATGCACATATCAGGATTTATAAAAAAATAAACTTGCCGTAAATATGTGTGTATGAAAACTCTAGACCACGTTTCCTGTGACACGCTGTTTTAATGACAGCGAGGAGTGCTAGGCGCACAATGTTATTTACATCATGTTATAACAAAATATTTTTAGCGAGAGCGATTATCATGCACACTTACTTCAATATTATGGCAGACACTGCTGGATTCAGTGGTCGAACGGTCCATTGTCCAGTTTGAATAGGTCCAATGTACTGTACAACCGCAGCTACACGGAGGTGTTGATGTCGTGTGAAGGCATCTTCAAACAATTATGAAAAATACTACTGTATTTGAAGGAAAATTGTAAGATTTGCACGCTTCCTTTATAAATTACTTTGTCAGACAATTGTATTTACACTGCAATAAATAAGTGAGCCTATCTGTTTCCACTAAAAATAGCCTATAAACATCCTAAAAGATATGTTCACCTTATCAGCAAAACTGCATAAATTTGATTTGATTTGAATTGTTTAAAACAATTAAAATACTATTTGGCCAGTGGAAATGAATGAATCAACTCTATTCTAAAAACTTTATCCAAGAAGTAGTTATACAGTTTTGTTTTTTGATATATTTATTCTAAAACATAACAAGGATATTGGATTATTTTTAACAATGTAATGTGTATGGCACAAATGGCATTTATGGTCCAAATTTTATATTTTCCAGTGCCTTGTACCTTTGATGTTAACCATGGTCACGTGGATGGGAATATCCATGGAAATGATATGCCGATGAGGTTATGCATAGTAAAGCTAGGCGTTGTAAGCTCCTTATGGTGATTTCGGGGAGGAGACAGGTTGGAGATGCATGTACGCACAATCTTTAACTGACTGGGATTTATAAAGGGATTTTTGTTCTGGCATACGCATGGCTTTATGAATCTGAAAACTTTTTTGCATACACAGAATCTAGATTTTGTGTACATAAACTTTTAGGATGAAGTCTACAGAAAGTTTTATAAATGAGGCCCCAGTTCATTTCTAAAGTAGTTTCCTACAGTAGTTTCTTTTCCTGGTAAGGAAGATAAGCAAGTTTCCATTTATGGGTTGGCTCAATTGTTCATCCATGACCATGTTTTGCTATTTTTGAATGTGTTAGTTCAGGATGTAGAGCTGGCCATACTTAAAGGCACAATATGTAATATTTTTAGATTAAAATATCTAAAGAATACTAGAGCAATGTTATACATTTTGTTGACTTGTGTACATTATCACAAATGTTTCCAACAATATTTAAATCCAGAGAAATCAGTTATTTTAACCAGTGTAACATTATCCTGTCATATCCACGTTTTCCTCGATTTCTGGTTTTACTTCTGTAGAAACAATGGAAACACCAAAGATGCTTTAATATATTATGTGTGCTTTATTAGATGGGTGAGCAACTGTTTTGACTAATCATTGTTCTGTATCCTGTTGTTTGAATGTCTTACTTTCTTGATTTACCGCGAGTAACATGTTTGTACCCAAAAAGGAGATCAGACAACACTGTTTTGTCAAGTGGCTAACATAGCCAAAGTAACTGTAATACAGCATTTTCTCCATCATACAATATATTTTAAAATTAATTAATTAACTGCTCGTCAGGGGTATTGACTTCATCCTTGGCAATGATCTTGTTAAGTGCAAAGTTCTGCCCTATGCACAGGTAGTTAATGACCTGTTTTCTTAGCCCCATGCTGCTGTTGATTTGGCTCCTTTGCTTCCTTTGGTGTTCCCTGCTTGTGCAATTACACAGACGCAGTCTTGCAAGTTTAATGAAGTAGTTGACTAAGGCTTTGAATCAGTTAAAGCAGTTTTTTGTGTAGGACACTCTCATCTTATCTTCTACTGATTTTATTTTTCTATGCCCTTCAAGCTGGATGTATTTGCAAGCACTACCGGGGAGTGTGCATGCCATCCTATAGGAGGAAATGTGTTGATGACTCGGTTTGCCATATCTCAAAGAAGTTTCTGAAACACCAACTAAATTATAGCGGTATCAAGAAAGATGTTTTAGTGTTATTCTTGGCTCTGTAATACTTTGATGTATATGTTGGTTCTAGCTTCTTGCTCTACTCGACCATAATCCCCTATTTCTTTCTAGCATACAAAATTCCAATCAAAGCATTATGAAATGAATTCCAATAATTCAAGAATTTAATCGTGAAATTTGGTAGGCCATCAGTCGTCAGTATGTTCAGGGTGAACACACATTCTCAACAGAGTGCTGAATCCAAGTGTCACTATGGAAACAGACGCTAAGAAGAAGCCCATAGGAAAGAAAAATCTAAATTGAGATCTCTTTAACATCTCAAATGTTTCTCCTAGACAAAAATGAGGTTACATTAATATGAAATGGAGACTTTTTCTTGAGTTTCCTGCTTCTCACACTTGTCTCCTGAGAAAAAAACTTGAAGACTGTCAATGGTCTCAGAGATCTCATCAACATCACACTCTGTGCTCAGAGTTTTCTCCTTACCTAGAGACTCCGGATCACATTTGTCTTCTCTAAAGATTCAGAAAAGATCTCAACAATATCACACACTGTGCTCAGTTTTTTTCCTAAACTAAAGACTCTGGGTCTCTCACATGTAATGTTATTGAGATCTCTTCTTCAACTTTAAGAGGAGACAAATGTGAGATCTTCAGAGTTTTTAGCTTAGGAGAAAAATCTGAGCATGGTGTGCAATGTTGCTTGTTGAAATCTCTTCTAAATTTTAGAGGAGACAAGTGTGAGTGATCCAGAGTCTCTTGGTAAGGAGAAAAATATGAACACAGTGTGTGATGTTATTGAGATCTCTTCTAAAACTCTAACAGTCTCACAATGGTCTCCTTTAGAGTTTTTGTCTCAGGAGGCAAGGGTGAGAAACAGGAGACTCAAACAAAAGAAAATATCCATTTGATATTAATGTAACCTCATTTATGTCTAGCAGAAACATTTGAGTTTGAGGTTTTTTTTCCCCTCCCCTTTGGGTAGCTATCTCATTAATCCACACCATTTCAATCAAGCACAATACATGCATTCTCATATTTCAAGTTTAGTATAGACAGTGTTTTGTTGCACAATGATTTAACCAAGGAAATCATGACCTATATTTACATGCATGCAAAATGGGTTGTACAAGACAAACTTTGCAATTTCAAGTGAAGAAAAAAAAGGTTATGTAACAATCATGAAGCACTGGTACACTAGTATTACATTCTTTAAAAAGAATGTATTTATCTTAAAATAAACAACTTACACTTGTCTAATCCCTTGTTTGGAATATGTGCTGTATATACAATGCTGGGCATTGAAAATACATTTAAACGGTAATCCTTCATATTCTGAAATGCTCTTTAAATGATAGTTTCAGTATTTACAATATTAGTGATATATATTTCACAAATAAAATTGAAGACATCTGGGGCTACTTGCAAAAACTTCTTAGACATTAGTCATCTTTTTCTTTTCTTTTTTCATGCCTGGTAATTACATAAAAAGGTTTCATTTGAATCAGAAAAGTAAGACTTAGTCAAAGTAGTTCTTAAAGGGCACCTATTATGCAAAATCCACTTTTACATGGTGTTTGGACACGTGTTGGCAGTGTGTGAACACAATCACCCAAAAATGATAAAAATCCACTCTTTCTTTTTTTAATCCTCATTAAACCAAAGTAGTCTCATCATACATGCCATTTTCATTTTCTGAGGAATGTGACGTCACATCCCTCGTGCCCTGCCCACTGCTGCTGACTGACAGTCCTGCATTACAATAGTTTCCGTCCTCATCCAGACACTATCCACCATTTTCTCCGTGCTCCAGCAGCTAAGAAATGTAAATGTGTTCTTATTAAGTTAATTCACTCAAGAGCAGTGAGTGACTTTCTGTTTTTCTGTTGTTGTTTGATTCATATTAACAGCATTTATACCAGTAGGCACTGTATATTACGCTGCTTTCAGTTTAATACACAGGCCTAAATACGATTTCTTTACTTGCTGTATACATTCATAGAAACATAACCAACTGTGTTTATGTGAACTTTGTTCACTGAGGTTTTGAAATAACCTTGTATATACCTTGACAGTTTAATTGCAATAACACATGAAAGACAACTTAGTTTGATACTCCCAGAACGTCCTGTCTGACATCCAGCTCTCAGGTGTGTGCGCTCAGAAAACCATGCAGATGATAAACTGTCACAGACACGCCAGGATCTACCATCGCCCAACCACAACGCACGTCATCACCCGAATTCTAATCACGCACACCTGCATCCCATCAGCACAGTCATCAGCAGCAGTACAAAAGGCACACACACTCACAGAGTCACGGTCTGGTCTCGTTGGCATATAGACTTACCTAAATGCTCACCTCAAGATCCCCTTTCAAGATACTTACCTGTCTCCAGCGTGTTCCCAAGTCTCCTTCATTGTTCCTCGTCTCGTGTGAGTTCCTCTGTGTCTTCTCAGGTCCAGTCCGTCACCAGCCTGCGATATCTGCAAGAGAAAAGACAAGTATCACTCCAGTATCCATGTCTGCCACCTGTTATATCTACCTTCACTTACCTGCACTCCGTTACAGCTCCTGGTAGATCAATAAACTATATTACCTGCACTCCAGTGTCTCTGTCCCCTTCTGTGTTGTAACAGAAGACCGGACCACTACCGCTGAACACCAGTATGAGCACCCCGGATTCATTTCAAGAGCTCGTGGACGTTCTACGCCGAGTACTCTCCTCTAATCCACCCGCACCTTCACCAGCGAGCACTTCCACAAACACCGCCGTCTCTCCTTCACCACCTGCTGTCACCAGTCCCATGACTAAACCGGCACCCTTCTCTGGCTCGGCGGAGGATTGCAACAGATTCCTCCTGCAATGTTCGCTGGTCCTGGAGATGCAACAGCACCTGTACCCCAACGACCATGCTAAGGTAACGTTCATAATTTCTCAGTTAAATGGCAAGGCGCTTTGCTGGGCTGAACCTCTTTGGTCCCAGAAAAATCCCATAACCCAGTCTCTCTCTAGTTTCATCGCTCATTTCAAAGAAGTGTTCGGAAGACCTGCCTGGGATTCTTCAGTCAGTGAGCAGTTATATCAGTTGAAACAAGGATCAATGACTGTTAACGTATATGCTCTTCAATTCAGAACCCTCGCTGCCGCTAGCGGATGGAACGAACAATCCCTCATAACCACGTATCGTCAAGGATTGGATCCATGCGTGCGGTTGCATCTCGCTGCATACAAGTGCAGTCGTGTCTCGAAGAGCACCAGGGCCAGCTGTTATTTCCATCATTCCTCCGCCGACCAGAATCCATCAGCTCCCCAGAACCAGCCAGCAAACCCATGCAAGTGGAAAATACTCGTCTGTCTATGACTGAACGACAGAGACGGCTGACCCATTGTGGATTGTCTGGGCATTACATCTCTGAATGCCCCACTCGTCCAGCCCGTCCCATGGTGAGTGTGATTATTCCTTCTATAAAGATGAAACCACTCACCACTGTTGTAAACCTTACTGCTGCCGGTGTATCTCTTCCAGTCAGTGCTCTCCTTGATTCTGGGTCAGCCGGCAACTTCATCTCTGGTGCCCTCTGCCGTCAGCTCAAGACCACGGCAACGCCGTCGACTTACCAGATCCACTCGGTAACTGGAAGGCTCCTCAGTCGAAAACAAGTGCGCCACAGCGCTGGCCCGATCCAGATTCAAGTGGGCATCCTCCATGTGGGGCAACTCCATCTGCTGGTTCTGGAGGAATCCACCACTGACGTAATCCTAGGGCGCCCGTGGTTGGAGCAGCACAACCCAGACAAGTGGGGCGACAGCTGCTTCCTGAATTGTTTCTCTGAGTTTCCAGTTCCAACCTCTCCATGTTCCGAAGAATTGTCAGTCCGTGCCACATCCATTGAAAGCCCAGTAGAGAAACTACCCACTGCTACCCACTTCCTCTCGTCCCATCTGCGAACATCTCTAGAACATCTCAGAGGTGCCACTGTCTTCACCAAGTTGGACCTCCGCAGCGCGTACATCCGGATACATGAGGGGGAAGAGTGGAAGACCGCATTCGTGACCCCTACTGGCCATTATGAATACCTTGTCATGCCGTATGGACTTGTCAACGCCCCCTCCGTATTCCAGGATTTCATCCATGAGGTGCTCCGAGAGTTCCTCCACAAGTCTGTCCTGGTTTACAGCAATGACATCTTAATTTACTCCCAGAGCATGGCCGACCATCGCCACCACGTTGCAGAGGTCCTGAAACGCCTAAGGGAATTCTACCTATTCCTCAAGGCAGAGAAGTGTATACCTTCCACCAGCCCTCAGTGCAGTTCCTTGGCTATTACATCGATAGCAGTGTCATCCAGATGGACAAGAGGAAGGTGGCTGCAATCAAGGACTGGCCTATTCCCACAACAATCAAAGAGCTCCAGAGATTCCTAGGATTCACCAATTTCTATTGTCGGTTCATTCAAGGTTACAGCATTTCCACTCCACTCACCAACCTCCTACGGAATAAGCCCAAGTCTCTGTCCTGGAACCCAGCTGCAACCCAAGCCTTCGAAACCCTGAAAGAAGCCTTTACCACCGGTCCCCTCCTGGTTCATCCCGATCCAGAAAAGTCCTTCGTCGTGGAGGTCGATGCCTCGACCCCTGGAGTGGGAGCGGTCTTGTCACAGCAGCAGGGGAACCCAAGTAGACTCCACCCATGTGCCTTCTTCTCCCGCAAACTCAACCCGGCGGAGATCAACTATGACATCGGCAACAGGGAGCTTCTCGCCAACAAGCTGGCCCTTGAGGAGTGGAGGCATTGGCTCGAAGGAGCTAAATACCTGTTTGTTGTTCTAACTGACCACAAGAACCTGGAATATCTTCGAGACGCCAAACGACTAAACGCACGCCAAGCACGATGGGCCCTGTTTTTCACTTGTTTCAACTTTACAATCTCCTATCGCCCGGGGCCAAAGAATGTAAAGGCGGACGCCTTATCCCGTATCCACAGTCCCGAAGAAAGCTCTGAAACTCCTGAACCAATCCTGTCCAAGAAGCTCTTCGCCAATCCCATTGTCTGGTCTGAAGAGACCCTGCCCGAGTCCAATGCCTCCACCAACACTCCGCCGGGTTGCCCACCAGGTTTGCTCTACATCACCCGGACACGGCGCACTCTCCTCATCCATACATCTCACACGTCACTGGGCACTGGCCACCCTGGGGTCAATGAAACCCTCTCGTTGCTAAAAGAGCGCTTCTGGTGGCCGAACATGGCATCTGATGTCACAAGGTACGTGCAGGAATGCGCCATCTCGAAAAGTCCACGGCATCTTCCCTCTGGGAAACTCCATCCTCTGCCCATTCCCAACCGACCCTGGTCACACCTAGGAGTAGATTTTATCACAGACACTCCAGGCTCTACCAACACCCAACCACAGCGCACGTCATCACCTGAATTCTAATCACGCACACCTGCATCCCATCAGCACAGTCATCAGCAGCAGCACAAAAGGCACACGCACTCACACAGTCACTGTCCGGTCTCGTTGGCATATAGACTTACCTAAATGCTCACCTCAAGGACCCCTTCCAAGATACTTACCTGTCTCCAGCGTGTTCCCAAGTCTCCTTCGTTGTTCCTCATCTCGTGTGAGTTCCTCTGTGTCTGCTCAGCTCCAGTCCGTCACCAGCCTGCGATATCTGCAAGAGAAAAGACAAGTATCACTCCAGTATCCATATCTGCCACCTGTTATATCTACCTTCACTTACCTGCACTCCGTTATAGCTCCTGGTTGTTCAATAAACTATATTACCTGCACTCCAGTGTCTCTGTCCCCTTCTGTGTTGTAACATAAACTTTCATGTTGATGAAGAATTGCAATGTCACATGAGCGTGTCCGCGATGGAGATGATCATCAAAACCAAACAGATCATGTTTAAGTTTTTAGTAGAGAATGCACAAGCTATTGGCTCTGCCCTCTGGGGTGGGGAGCAGCAGCTCATTTGCATTTAAAGAGACTGAGATCTGTAGGGTGTTTTGAGCTGAAACTTCAGACACACTCTGGGGACACCTTAGACTTATATTAAATCTTGTAAAAAGGGGCATAATAGGTGCCCTTTAAGTTAATATGCAACTATGCTAAGTTTGTGCAACTGGCAACAGAAGACAAAGCTCTGTCAGAGCCACAGAGCCAGAAGGTGAATTCAGGGTGATTGGGGCACTTTTTGCCATTGAGATGAAATGCCAACCTGAATTCACACACACTCTCTCTCTCTCTCTCTCTCTTTCACCACTCTCTCAGTTTTGACTCTTTTTCTCTTAGATATTTCTCATGTCTCATTTCTGTCTACAGTACTAAGGAATTGTAGGAGAAACACCTGAAACTCTGTTGATACTAAAATTAGGATACATGAGAATCACAACTAAGTCTCATGAGCTTAGGAAAAGCAACCACTGAGCAATAAATTTTTCCTCTGGGCACGTGGAGTAGACAGGGGGGCTGTGACTGGATGGCACCATTGTTTTCCAACTCACTAACGGTAAAGGCTGAGCCACTCAGCCACAGCGCATAGTTAACATATTGTGGCAGGGTGCAAGATGTTTTTCCTGCTGGCATCAGGCAGAACAGATGGTCATCCAGCCCACTCCAAAAGCACACCTTCAAATTTCCATCATTCCAGGACACCAGGTGGAAGAACACCAGGAAATCCTCCATGTAGTCTTCCAGGGGGCGACTGGCTTGGATGATGGTAGGCAGTGAGCAGTGTGTCTTCTGGAAATTAATGTGAAACCCCGCTGAGTACATGTTGAGAGGTCTGCTATTCTGTGACAGATTGACTCAGGGTTTATTTACAAAACAAAAATTGATAAACAAACCCAAAAGAAACATGAGGAAAACAACAAGAACACACATCAGGGAAGCACAAGTAAATCCAGGTATCAGTAAGGTCTGTAGTTCATGTGGTAAGACATTGATAATAGCAGACAAACTGTATGTTTGAGAAGTGTTTTTATAGGCTGCATCCGAAAACTTAGGAAGCTGACTTGTTGTCTCGCTGCCCAATCAGGCAATGACTTGTAAGGCAGCGTTTGTGCATGAAGGCACCTCACGAAACTGATTTTGGACAGACTTCTGAGGCAGGGTAACAGTTTAATGATCTATCACAAAATAGTGTGAGCTTTGGTGAGAACTAAACAAATATTTAATTACTACAGTAGTAATTTCTCACTAGAAATGACATCAAAAGTGGAAAATGTTGCTCAAAAACATACATTTACACACAAACTGACCAGCAAACTCAACTTTTGGATGCCATCTTTAATTTTCTAGCTCAACAGTCACAGAATGGACACAGGATTATGGGATATCAAAGGCAGTGAAGGATACATCTATGCTGCCTTCAGAAATCGATCAGATGAAGGTATCTCAGGAATCAGGAAGTGAAGCTAACACTGGATTCGGACATTCCTTGATGCCTTCCTACCTTGAAATGTGTCCTCCGAAGGCAGCATTTTTCGGACACAGCCATAGTGTCCCTAATGAGTGATGCAGTCCAGGTGTGCATGTTCAGATGGCCAGGTAACAATAGTGAGGATGAGCAGGGTGAATCCATGATAGTGGCACTATTTCTTCCCCTTCAGTTTAGCCAAGCTTGCAGCCAAACATCCCCACCGCCTATCCTTGACATGAGTATATTTTTTTCCTCATAGCTGTATGTGCTGCACATTTGCTGTTCGTAGTTTTTCTCTCACTGTTCCAAGCAGTCCTTGAACATTGTCTAAGTCATTACCTCAATTAATTGCATCTTCCTTATATAATCTTCACTTTATTGCTAACTTACTTGTACAATCATCATGTCATTAGGAACATTTAGGGAACATTTTTGCTCAGTCTTCTAGGTCAACAGATTATATTTAAAGGCCAGCAGTTTTGAGTGTGTTCCTCATTTCTACAGGACAGATATAGATATAAAGACAGTACTTAGGGCAACTTTCCAGGTGATCAAGCACAATGTCTCCAAGTATTATTGCAATGGAACATGTCTGTGGGTGTAACTGTTTGTTCCTGGATGTGGACTGTCTTCAGGTAGTCCCAATGGAACCTGATATGTCCTACACCTGAACAGCAGAGTTGGGACTTGGATTTCTCTTTGATTAAATTATTTCTCATGATTAAAAAAAAAAATATATATATTTTTTTTTTACAAATGAATCATCAAGATGCTTATATGCTTATAAAAAAAAAGGTAACTTTTAAAACAGCACCAATTCTCCTTGGTACACTTGAGCACAGTGGTAGTTGGTACTTTTATGGTAGTTGGCAGTTGTTCCTAACACCTTCAAAAGGAGAACTTCTAAATATCTTAAATTTATATTTACTATTGACACACTAAATCAGAAGATACAAAATAACTATCATAAAACAAATGTTTTTTGATAAATATTGAATGTGCCTCAGACTTGTATTTGAACAGATAAGAAATATCATATTGTAAGATTCCAAACCTGCATGACCAATATACTCTCTTTTATGGATCACAAGGGGCAGACTGGGACCAAAAACTGACCCTGGACTTTCTGGCCGACAGCAGCCCACCACATCACAACACATTGGCTCATTAATGTGCAGGCTAATTTTTAACACCACTTACTAGCATAAAAATATGACGCAATACAGAAATAAATGCTATTTAAACATTTAAAGTAACACTGAACATATAGGTCATATTTGTAAAACAAAGGGAAACAAAGAGAGAAACATTAAGACAAACAACATTATTAATATAAAACTATCAAGACAGCATATTAGCTAGTCAGGGGTATCATCTTGGTGCAGTGTATACACCACTCAGCAGTGTAGGCTGTACAACTCCTGAATCAGGACTGAAACTATATTTTGCATTAACACAAATCCCAATCTGAATGGCATACTATTATGCTGTCATGTGACATTAAACTTGCTTGATCATGTCCACAGACTTCAGGGCACATCAGAAAATGACTACCTTCTTTTCCTTTTAATTAGGTGAGCAATTTCCGTAGTTGCTCTCTTCTCTCAGCAATGCCATCTATGATCTGATCACTATCCAAGGCCATCCTGAACCTACTCTTTATGAATTTATGATCTTTGTTCGCTAGCTACCTGGGTCACTGAAAGTGTAAGGAAGAACTTGTAAGAAAGTCCCAAAATGGGGTATGCATTGGTTAATAGGTTGCATTGACTAAGAATAGTAACAACACACAGTTCTTGCAAGATAACTAGCTCTCCACCCCATTGTCTCCTTCAGGCACATCCTCTGTTGTCCTGATAGTGTATTTATCAAATGTTGATCTTCTCAATCTAGGCCACTGTTCAGCCAGACTCACTTTCTAAATTGGTCACTGTTGCTGTACTGTCAAACTTAACCAAGCATTTACTTAGTTCTTGAAGTGCGGTCTGCAGAAGATCGCTGGTGTTGGCCGTAATCCGGTTAGGTTTTTAGGGTCCAGAAGAGCCAAGTCGGCATAAAGTGTCATTACTGAGAAACTGCTGATGAAGGTTCTCAATTACTGCATCCATAATCAAAGTATGGACCCCGATTCTGTATACACTCTCTGCATCAGTAAAAGTTTCATGTTCAGCCATCCCCTGTATCCTTTTTGATGGTAGAGTGCCCTGCAGCTCCAGGTCTGTTTCTGCATCCCGCTCCAGTGTCTTCCTGTTGGCCCACTGACACTGGAGAGGTTACATCAAATATCCTGGGACCTTACATCAAATATACATGAGGAATATGTGGGCTGTGAGGATAGTCTCATGCTTCAGTAGACCTTTAATGAAGCCTTGTGCCCTTACCCATGCATTTGTGTTGAAATTTGTCTGGTCTTTTATGGCTGAAAGTGTGAAGAAGAGAGCAACACACATTGCAATGTCTGGCTTACCAAAATCTTCAAATACCTTCCTCAACATGCCATCTTTTGATCACCACCTTGTTTCTCCAATGGGGGTGAAGCATTTGTGTTTTGGGTCTTTGCTTTCGTTTTCACAGATGCTCATCCTCTGGCATGATTCTTAAAGGAAAATAGCAGTGTTATTCAAAAAGGAAAAAAGTGATCCACTTGCCAACACACTCTCTGTAGTGTCTGCCAAGACCAGGTTTAACACATGAGCATAGCACCATACGTGCACCTGATTAGGAGATTTTGTAGAAAGCAAGGCGTTGAAGCCCTCATACTTCCCCTGCATATTAGTGGCACCATCAGTAGAGTTGCAGATGCCACTGCTCAAGTCTAACTTCATCCCTTCCAGAACATCAGTCAACACCTGGACAAAGTACTGCCTTGTGGATGCCTCACATTTCACCACTGCAACAAGCCTCTTACGGATGTTCCGTGACATATCTGACAATAACAGAACGCTGGTCTTGTGTTGTAATGTCCTGTGTTGTGTCAATCTGCACAGAAAACATACCTGCTTCCTTAATTTGTCTGGTCATGGTGGCTTGCATTGTTTGCTGAATGATAATGATGTTACTGACAGTAGTTTTGGACAACAATGTGATGAGCTAATGCTACTACTGATTTCATTTCAGCTTATGGATTCAGTTTGATTCCATCCTCCTCACTAGGCTCAGGTAGGGAGGGGCAGAGGTGTTGGTCATCATCAGCAGGCGCTGGTTCATCATAACTGACCCTTCTGCTGGAAACCGCTTCGCTATCCTTGTAATGCTAGGGCTGTCAAAACCTGCAGAACTGCAACTTCCCTTCACGCCAAAGGCATAATCTGTTAATTTGAAGCATTTCATAGCATCTATCTCTAATGCTTTTTTTAAAAACGTGTGACTTTTCACACTGGCCAGCGGACCATCAGGAAAACTCCTAGTGCTCCAGATGGCCACTCTGCCACTGATCACAAAACAGGATGCCAGGCAAAAGCTTTAAAACACTTTAATTCAGTTAATTTATATCATACTTTATGAACACAAAATGCTCTTTGTTTAATTCTAAATATCAAATAGATTTGGCCACAAAAGGCAACCTGTGTATTTTTGCACAGTGACATTCCTCCTGCTGCGATATAATTCACAATAAGGCAACACAGACTCAACACGCCAACTAAAGACAGAATTATTAATCTAGTGTTGACCCTTAGCAATTTTCTAGTATTGAGGGTAAATTAACAAAACTAAACTGACTAAACTTTCTGACTAACCTAAGTATATGATAATACATTTTCATCTTTTTACCCTGGTACAAATAGTGGA